>JACEEZ010003904.1:136393-146393 GCA_016584305.1 Chionoecetes opilio | reverse complement strand
CACTGTATCACATCTCGAGCTGTGTGGCAGGATGCTCCATCCTGTTGGAAAATCTGTGCCTGTGACTTTTCAAAGCAGGCCTCCAGGTGGTCATTTAAAAGATCAAAATACACCACTTTGTTAACAGTTGTGTTCTTGGGGAAAATAACTAAGTTCCCAATACCATGAAAAGTAAAGCCACCCCACACCATTAAACTGGGAGAGTGTTTTGTGGTCTTTCGTGTGTAGCGAGGCTCGGTGGGTTCTGAGCCGGGGCGACGGTACACTTGTGCTGGTCCTCCTCCACTCACACAAAATGTGCTTTCGTCACTCCACAGCACAGCCCGCCACTTGTCGAGAGGCCAATCTCTGTATTTCTTTGCAAAGTGAAGCCTTTTCTTCCTTTGGCGGTCATTTATCAGTGGCTTATTCCGCGCCCGGTAACACCTGTAGCCAAGGTCACGTTTCAAAGTGTCCTGTACAGTACGAAGCGACACATTACCAAGAAGAGTATGATTTTCCTCCTTCAGTTCTCTGGCTGTAAGGCTAGGATTGGCATCAAGCTGTCGCCTTAACATGCTCCTGGTTCTGTTACACGTTTTGTTTTGTTTCCCAGGTTGTTTTTTTGGGAGCGGGAGATTCACCTCTCCGCCAGCCTTAAATCGGCGGATCAAATTTTGCACTGTTCTAAGCTTTAGTCCTTTAAGCTTGCAAATTTCCTTATTATTGATCCCAGCCTTGTAAAGATCAATGATTGCTTGAATCGTTGTGCCATCCGTATGTTTTCCACCCATTATGTAATCCAGCAAAAACAGCCAAAAACACGGGATGTAGGGGAACGCTGCAGGCTATAAGTTTAAAATCATGCAAACTGTCAACCGCCTATGGAGGGAGGAGAGGGAGGGAAACCCTCCCTCCCACACACCGGTGAGTGTGTAAGATGATGTACGTCGCTGTCAGGTATACGATTCATGCCTTCTGCATTTTTTTATAGCTTGGGAAGCAACTTTATAATCTGCGCGGTAAATCTCGATGAACGGATTCTGGCGCAAAGATCATCCGCGCAAGCCTGTAGAAGACAGTAAGAGAATACAAAAAGGGGGTATGTCCAATTTAGTTCGGGAGGTGTCTTGTCACTCCTCTCTTGAAAAAATGTATTGTTTGGCTGGGTACCTGGAACTGTCGCCGATTGGAACTCTCGCCGCCGTCGTCGAGTGTTCCAATTCTTGATATTACAGGACCCAATATATACATTTAATCAAGTGTTACCCGTGTTTCTGCATTCAGGGATGAAATACTATCGTTAGCTTGATCAGTTAGGTTAGATTAGGTGCCATTGTCCAGGTTAGGTTTCCACGTCGACGAGAGTTATAGTTTATTGTTTCGGCGAGAATTCCCATCGGCGACAGTTCCATAAACCATCTGGCTTTATGTCTGTGTTTTCATGTGTGTGTGGTGATTATAAGCCTTCAGTTATAAGGCTGAATAGGAAAGGTTACATCAAAATATCTCTTTTCACCCATTTTTTTCTTAAGAATCTCAACATATGTACAAAAACTGATCAGATGCTCCTTGAAAATATACTTAGATAGGATAATGACAACGGGGATAACTGAGGAAAGATCAGTGAAAATATATGATACCTAGATTTTATTGACTTAGGATTTGAGTTCGGTAAAAAATAGAACCAAAATTTTATGAAATCTAGGTACCTGGTTTTTTATATTTACGTTTTAACTAAATACTCTGAAAAAATATAACCTAAATTTTATGATATTTAGGTACCTGGTTTTTCATATTTACGTTTTAACTGAATACTCTGAAAAAATAGAACCGGAATTTTAAGATATCTAGGTACCTGATTTTTTATATTTACGTTTTAACTGAATACTCTGAAAAAATAGAACCAAAATTTTAAGATATCTAAGTACCTGGTTTTTTTTATTTACGTTTTAACTGAATACTCTGAAAAAATAGAACCAAAATTTTAAGATATCTAGGTACCTGGTTGTTTATATTTACGTTTTAACTGAATACTCTGAAAAAATAGAGTATCTCTGATCGAGACAATAGATAGAAGCACGGTAGGAAGATATAATTTGTATTCCTTAGTGATGAGTCATAAAACCACTTCCTATACGGGTTTAAAACAGGTTCCAGCCGTGTCCAGCCGTAAAGAAAGATTGTGCCCAGTTGGGATGTTCTCCTTGGCCTCCCTGGTCATTCATCATTAAGATAAGGAGGCAGGGAGGGGCAGACTCATATAGCTGGCGTAGGAATAAGTTAATATCACACGTTCATCTGTCTAGTGAATTCAGTATCACTTTTTATGGAGTTGAAGATCATTGTACGAGGAGGAATTATTTTTTTCTCTTTCTCTCTCACACAGACACCATCACCTTATAATAGACTTTATATACAAAACAATACAATACATCATCTTCTTAATACAATACCTTCTTATTATTCTCTCACACACCATTCATTAATTCATTCTTCCTATAGGCTCATGCCGCCCCCCTGTGTCCTCCGATGCACTCGCAGTCGAAGGTAGAGTTGATAGGCAGGGCATGTGGGTGTTCTTAGGCCACTCGACGGTGCAGAAAGGTTTTGGGTTTCTTCGGGGATCGAACTCAGGTCACCGAGAACGCCAGTCGGAGACTCTAACCGCTCAGCTACCGCCTCCCCAATTAGCTTACAATAGCTTCCTACTATTTTGTAACATCGATTTACCTGTATACAATGTCAGGTTAATTATTGACACACTCACCTGTAATGGTTGTCAGGGTTCAGGTGTCTCCTTCCCACCAAACACCTGTCGATATATAGATGGTACACTCTCAGAAAGGGGGGGTACATTAAGGGTCGAATTGTTACATCGCACCATCACTACCCTTTTTAAACCCTATGTCCAGGCTGGAGGGTAGATGCTGCCGATTATACCCTTCATCTACCCTTTATCTACCCCTTTTAGACGAGAGGGTTGGAAAAGGGTATATTTGCGTCGATCCGAAAGGGTATATTTGTAAGGGTAGAAAAAGGGTAGCAGTATTTCATCACTACAAATACCCTTTTTCTACCCTTTTCCTACCCTTTTTTCTAAGAGTGTATAGCAAGACATCCCTTTCATCCATTTTTTCTTAAGAATCTCAACATATATATATACAAAAAGTGGAGAAATGTTCCTTAAAAATATAGATAGATAGGAAAATGACACTTCCTAACTGAGAAAAAATCCGTGAAAATATATGATAGCTAGATTTTATTAACTTAGGATTGGAGTTCAGAAAAAAAAAAAAAAAAAAAAAAAAAAAAATAGAGGCCGGAATTTTAAACCCTTGATGATGTAGACTGGTTATATCTTGCGGTGATGCTTTTTTTACCCATATCTCTGAGGCTTTGAGAATTGAACAGACAGATATTTAAGTGTGTTTTTTAAGGCATTCCCACAAACGCCTCCTCCCCCAGCAGATTTAGTAGCACAGAACGTAAAAAAAGGCTTCAACTTAAGCTTCAACGTAAAAAAAAAAAAAAAGGAGGGAGATTTGTTTGTTATTCTTTCCTCCTTTCTCCTCCTTTCTCCTTTCTCCTTGTCTCTTTTCTTTCCTCCTTTCTCCTCCTTTCTCCTTTCTCCTCGTTTCTCCTTTCTCCTTGCCTCCTTTCTTTCCTCCTTTCTCCTCCTTCTCTTCACTTTCTCATTCTGCTCTTTCTCCTCCTTTCTCCTTTCTCCTTGTCTCCTTTCTTTCCTCCTTTCTCCTCCTTTCTCCTTTCTCCTTTTCTCCTTTCTTTCCTCTTTTCTCCTTTCTCCTTTCTCTTTTTCTCCTTTCTTTCCTCCTTTCTCCTCCTTTCTCCTTTCTCCTTTTCTCCTTTCCTTCCTCCCTTCTCCTTTCTCCTTTCTCTTTTTCTCCTTTCTTTCCTCCTTTCTCCTCTTTCCTCCTTTCTCCTCCTTTCTCCTTTTCTCCTTTCTTTCCTCCTTTCTCCTCCTTTCTCCTTTCTCCTTTTCTCCTTTCCTTCCTCCCTTCTCCTTTCTCCATTCTCCTTTTCTCCTTTCCTTCCTCCTTTCTCCTCTTTCTCCATTCTCCTTGTCTCCTTTCCTTCCTCCCTTCTCGTTACACGCGACTCATTCATCCTTGTTGACATTGCACGTGTGTAAGGACTCTCAAGAGGGGAAAGCAGTGATAATAACAAGAATGCAAACTTGTATAACTTGTATCTGATGTCTCTCGTTTCATGCACTATTTGTCTTCGTCACTACCCTATTACTTCTTTTATTCCGTTCTCCTGTCCCCCTTTCGTCCCATCTTCCCTTTCTGCATCACTTGACTTATCTGAGATCGAAGCGGAAAGTGAAGTGTTGTTTGGAAAGAGGACATGGCAAAGTAATCTGGTTTTCCACACCAAAAGTTTCTTGTTTATTTTTGCTATTCTTTTTTCGCACGGGTAACCTTGTATTTTTTTCATTTAGCCTTCACCTAATTATGGATGCTCACTGTTCCCTTTACTAGTAGCTCCCTGAAACACACACACATGCACACAAACATACATAGATAAAAAAAAAAGTTACGTAGGTTTTCGTGTACACTCTTAGAAAAGAAGGGTAGGAAAAGGGTAGAAAAAGGGTGTTTGTAGTGATGAAATACTGCTACCCTTTTTCTACTTTTACAAATATACCCTTTTGTAACCCTAAATATACCCTTTTCCAGCCCCAAATATACCCTTTCTCAACCCTCTCGTCTAAAAAGGGTAGATAAAGGGTAGATGAAGGGTATAATCGGCAGCATCTACCCTCCAGCCTGGAGATAGGGTTTAAAAAGGGTAGTGATGGTGCGATGTAACAATTCTACCCTTAATATACCCCCATTTCTGAGAGTATACATACTCTGCATAGTAGCCATAAACCCAATACCAAAACAACACAGGAATAATGGAGAAAGGGTGAAAATTCTATACCACTATACAGTATCCATGTACTCTTTTCCCTCTCTTGGTCTTGGTCTTGGTGTGGGAGGCTGCTGTCCCGTCCGATTCAAGTTGGAAAAGCGTAGATTTAAAAAGGAAATAGGGAAAAAAACTGGTTCACAAATAGGGTGGTAAATGATTGGAATGGACTCAGTAGACAGGTAGTTAGTGCGGAGTCCTTAGGGAGCTTTAAAAGGAGGCTAGATAATTTCATGGATGGGGATGAAAGGTGGATAGTGTTAAGTAACAGTAATTACCACGTGTAGGTCTCGCGGCCTCTTGTAGATTCCTTATTTTCTTATGTTCTCTTGTCTTCAGGTAGAGTTGCGGCCTTTTTATCGGTTCTCTCACCTACAATACTAAATCCAATACTAAAACACACACAGTAATAATAGCGAGAGATTGAAAATGACTATACTACTATTTTATCTTTCCCTTTCTTGGTCTTGGTCTTGGTGTGGGAGGCTTCTGTCCCGTCTCCTTGGTCTTGGTCTTGGTGTAGGAGGCTTCTGTCCCGTCTCCTTGGTCTTGGTCTTGGTGTAGGAGGCTTCTGTCCCGTCTCCTTGGTCTTGGTCTTGGTGTGGGAGGCTTCTGTCCCGTCTCCTTGGTCTTGGTCTTGGTGTGGGAGGCTTCTGTCCCGTCTCCTTGGTCTTGGTCTTGGTGTAGGAGGCTTCTGTCCCGTCTCCTTGGTCTTGGTCTTGGTGTGGGAGGCTTCTGTCTCGTCTCCTTGGTCTTGGTCTTGGTGTGGGAGGCTTCTGTCCCGTCTCCTTGGTCTTGGTCTTGGTGTGGGTGTCTTCTGGCTCGTCTCCTTGGTCTTGGTCTTGGTGTGGGAGGCTTCTGTCCCGTCTCCTTGGTCTTGGTCTTGGTGTGGGAGGCTTCTGTCCCGTCTTCAGGTACAGTTGCGGCCTTTTTATCGGTACTCTCTCCTACAGGCTGCCTCTTGTCCTCGGGGTGGTGTTCGGCGTGGCAGTGGCCGTCATAGTCATCGTAGTGGTGTCCTGCTTTCACTGTTCCTGCTGCCTCCTCTACAAGAAACGGCAGCCCACTAATGGAGGTAGGTACAGGGACTTCACCTTAACTAACTAATACTAACTTAATAACTTACTACTAATGGAGGTAGGTACAGGGACGTCACCTTAACTAACTAATGCTAACTTAATAACTTAACCCACTAATGGAGGTAGGTACAGGGACGTCACCTTAACTAACTAATACTAACTTAATAACTTACTACTAATGGAGGTAGGTACAGGGACGTCACCTTAACTAACTAATGCTAACTTAATAACTTAACCCACTAATGGAGGTAGGTACAGGGACGTCACCTTAACTAACAATACTAACTTAATAACTTACTACTAATGAGGTAGGTACAGGGACGTCACCTTAACTAACTAATACTAACTTAATAACTTACTACTAATGGAGGTAGGTACAGGGACGTCACCTTAACTAACTGATACTAACTTAATAACTTACTACTAATGGAGGTAGTACAGGGACGTCACCTTAACTAACTAATACTAACTTGATAACTTACTACTAATGGAGGTAGGTACAGGGACGTCACCTTAACTAACTGATACTAACTTAATAACTTACTACTAATGGAGGTAGGTACAGGGACGTCACCTTAACTAACTAATACTAACTTAATAACTTACTACTAATGGAGGTAGGTACAGGGACGTCACCTTAACTAACTAATACTAACTTAATAACTTACTACTAATGGAGGTAGGTACAGGGACGTCACCTTAACTAACTGATACTAACTTAATAACTTACTACTAATGGAGGTAGGTACAGGGACGTCACCTTAACTAACTAATACTAACTTGATAACTTACTACTAATGGAGGTAGGTACAGGGACGTCACCTTAACTAACTAATACTAACTTGATAACTTAACCCACTAAAGGAGGTAGGTACAGGGACGTCACCTTAACTAACTAATACTAACTTAATAACTTAATCCACTAATGGAGGTAGGTACAGGGACGTCACCTTAACTAACTAATACTAACTTAATAACTTAACCCACTAATGGAGGTAGGTACAGGGACGTCACCTTAACTAACTAATACTAACTTAATAACTTACTACTAATGGAGGTAGGTACAGGGACGTCACCTTAACTAACTAATACTAACTTAATAACTTTACCCACTAATGGAGGTAGGTACAGGGACGTCACCTTAACTAACTAATACTAACTTAATAACTTACTACTAATGGAGGTAGGTACAGGGACGTCACCTTAACTAACTAATACTAACTTAATAACTTAGCCCACTAATGGAGGTAGGTAACGTCAAAGCCAGTAGAATAGTAGAAGCTAACAAAATTCTACTGGCTTTGGGTAACGTTACCTCAAGATTTGGCTATTCAATGTTGCTTACGACAATTTATTTTAGTAGTCATTTCATCATCCACTTAGTCAGTTAATCAGGTAGTCATTCATTCATCCAATCATCCAGTAAGCCTTTTCTTCATCCATCTACACATATATATATTGAATCAGACGTCTAACCTATCAACTCACGTAAATAAATAAAAAAATTAAATAAAAAAACCTCACCATTCAAACGCCCATTCACTTAATTATCCATTATCAGTCATTCATTAACCCATCCACTCATTAGTCTATTCACTTATCCATACGTTCATTTCTTTATCCACTTATGAGGAAATTGGTGAAGTTAGGAATGATGTTGTAGAGGGTGTTGTAGATGCCAGGTTGTAAATAGTGTTGTAGATGCCAGGTTGTAAATAGTGTTGTAGATGCCAGGTTGTAAATAGTGCTGTAGATGCCAGGTTGTAAATAGTGTTGTAGATGCCAGGTTGTATATAGTGCTGTAGATGCCAGGTTGTAAATAGTGTTGTAGATGCCAGGTTGTAAATAGTGTTGTAGATGCCAGGTTGTAAATAGTGTTGTAGATGCCAGGTTGTAAATAGTGATGTAGATGCCAGGTTGTAAATAGTGTTGTAGATGTCAGGTTGTAAATAGTGTTGTAGATGCCAGGTTGTAAATAGTGTTGTAGATGCCAGGTTGTAAATAGTGTTGTAGATGCCAGGTTGTAAATAGTGATGTAGATGCCAGGTTGTAAATAGTGTTGTAGATGCCAGGTTGTAAATAGTGTTGTAGATGCCAGGTTGTAAATAGTGCTGTAGATGCCAGGTTGTAAATAGTGCTGTAGATGCCAGGTTGTAAATAGTGTTGTAGATGCCAGGTTGTAAATAGTGATGTAAATGCCAGGTTGTAAATAGTGTTGTAGATGCCAGGTTGTAAATAGTGTTGTAGATGCCAGGTTGTAAATAGTGTTGTAGATGCCAGGTTGTAAATAGTGCTGTAGATGCCAGGTTGTAAATAGTGTTGTAGATGCCAGGTTGTAAATAGTGTTGTAGATGCCAGTTGTAAATAGTGTTGTAGATTTTCAGGTTGTAAATAGTGTTGTAGATGCCAGGTTGTAAATAGTGTTGTAGATGCCAGGTTGTAAATAGTGCTGTAGATGCCAGGTTGTAAATAGTGTTGTAGATGCCAGGTTGTAAATAGTGTTGTAGATGCCAGGTTGTAAATAGTGTTGTAAGGTCATGCAAATGTTGTAGAGCCTTGCCGGGTTGTTTAGGTTGTTTATGTCATTTGATTATGTTATTGTTGTTATTTTGTGTTGGTGTGTTGGTGCCAATATTTCTATCGGTGTGTGTGTGTCTAGGAAATGACTTTAGGTGAATGTTAACCAATAGAATTTACATGTTTGTGTATGTCTGTTTGCCTGCCTGATGTGTTTTCTTGATAGCTTTGTTTTGTATCTGGTTTTTTCGTGTTTTTTTCTTATACATGTACTTCTTGTTTCAATTATTCTTCATGTTTGTCTGTATCCGTATATCTGTTTTTCTGTCCGTTATACTGTCTCAGTTATATCTGCTTGTCTGTCTGTCTGTCTGTCTGTCTGTCTGTCTCTGTCTGTATATCCTTCTCTACTACGTTTATTTGTCTGACCTTGTAGTTGTACGTTCCATCTATCTTTGTATCTGTCTGTCTGTCTGTCTGTCTGTCTTTCGATGTTTGTATATGTCTCTCTCTCTCTCTCTCTCTCTCTCTCTCTCTCTCTCTCTCTCTCTCTCTCTCTCTCTCTCTCTCTCTCTCTCTCTCTCTCTCTCTCTCTCTCTCTCGTTCTCTCGCTCACCCCCACGCCTCCTCCCTGCAGGTCCTCTCTACCAGATGCACTGTCCCTCCACAGCCTCGGGAGTAGCCAACATGTACAGCTTCTCCGGCACCACCACGCCCTCCGAGACGCCAAGGTCAATATCAAGGTCAGTGAAAGAGAGAGAGAGAGAGAGAGAGAGAGAGAGAGAGAGAGAGAGAGAGAGAGAGAGAGAGAGAGAGAGAGAGAGAGAGAGAGAGAGAGAGTGTGTGTGTAGTACTGTACTCTAAGCTATATCTTCGTCTCTCTATCTGTCTGTATAATGAGTTCCTCCATCTATCAAAGAGAGAGACAGAGAAAGAAAGAGATAGAGACAGAAAGAAAGAGAGAGAAAGAAAGAAAGAGAAAAAAAGAGTGAGAGGGAGAGAAAATACTAACAGAGAAATATAGACAGACAGACAGATGGACATGCATACAAACAGTTACAAAGACAGATGGACATACACATACAAGGTTGGATAAACGATAAAGTGATACCAGAGAAGGATATACAGACTGACACACAGACAAAGGCACTCTGAAGGTCAGTGAGAGAAAAGGGTGATAAGAAAAGGAAAGAGAGGATGAGAGAGAGAAGAAGAGAGAGGAGGAAGAGCAGGAGAGAGAGAGAGAGAGAGAGAGAGAGAGAGAGAGAGAGAGAGAGAGAGAGAGAGAGAGAGAGAGAGAGAGGGGTGAGGGCAGGAAGTGTCTGTTTGTGTGTATGTGTGATTTTTTACTCCTGGCTACTCTTCGTCTGTCGTCTGTTTATTTATCTTCCTATCTCTCTCTCTCTCTCTCTTTCTTTCTCTCTCTCTCTCTCTCTCTCTCTCTCTCTCTCTCTCTCTCTCTCTCTCTCTCTCTCTCTCTCTCTCTC
>JACEEZ010003904.1:111393-133893 GCA_016584305.1 Chionoecetes opilio | reverse complement strand
TGTATTATTAGATTAGTGTTATTGTTATTTATTATTGTTATTATCATTGCTATCATCATTCACGTACTATTATTACTATCAATGGTATTTTTTGTTTCTATATGCATGGATCTATATTTTTTGTAACGTGTTTAATACATGATTTTGAAATTGCTAACGTCTTATTGTTTTCTTTTTATTCAGTTATTTATTCGTGTTCATATCTTTACTGTCTTTAACGTGCTTGTTTTTCTTCCTTTCTTCCGCAGAGCTTCGTCGAGGTTAGTACCTTTGATATTATTTTGCACTTTTTTTATAAAACAACAATATTTCATTTCCTTTGCAAATCTCGATACATTCTTTACCAGCTGTTATATTTTCATTCACAACTTTTTCTATAGACAACAATATTTCTTTCTTTACAATTTCGACATCTTTTAGCACATGATATTTTCTTACATCTTCTAACTTTTTAGATTAATTAGATTGTTATAATTATTGCAGTGTCACTTAGCAATCATTCCAACTGATATAAAAAGACCTGACACAGATTACAACTACAACTATTAACATTTCAGTACATTTCATAATATCTTGTCATCTTTTATATCTACCATACGTACCTACCACTTACCTCCCCCCCACCACTCCCATTTGCCCTACTTGTCCTTATCTGTTATACTTTGAACCAACCACTTCACCTTCACCACCTGTCAACCACTACCACCTGTCACCACCACCACTCAACCACCTTACACTGTCACCCTACCACCTGTCACCACCTTTACCCTGTCACCTTATCACCTGCACCACTTACCACCTGTCAACCACCTTACCACCTGTCAACCGCTATCCACTCACACATTTCTCCTTATCCATTATATCCACCACTACACTACTACACCAGCCCTACACCTCTTCCATACACACTACATACACCTAAGAGTCCCATATCCACTACCCATTCCTATAACATTCCCATAGTGCCATTCCATAGTGCCATTCCCATTCCCATTAAACCACAGCTCTTGAATACGAACTATACAATTACTACTACTACTACTACTACTACTACTACTACTAACACTACCACCTATTACTACTACTACTACTACTACTGCTGACTACTACTACTACTACCACCACTACTACTACTACTACTACACCTACTACTACTACTACTACTACTACTACTACTACTACTACTACTACTACTACTACTACCATACTACTACTACTCACCACTACTACTACTTACTACTACTACTACTTCTACTACACTACCATTACTACTAACTACTACTACACTACCACCACACCACTACACACCACACCACCACCACCACCACCACCACCACCACTACTACTACTACTACCACTATCACCAAAATCACCATACGATCTCACCAGTGATGCTATAAGGGTAAGGATAGAGGGAAAGGCTTTATAGAGAGGGTTATAGAGGCGATTTTCACGGAGATTACTTTATAGATGATTGCTCAAGGGGGAATTAGGTCAGAAATCGACAGAGAGAGGTTCGAGTTGATGTGATTGTCTCTATTACAAGCTCCCTTTAAATTAGTATTGGTTGGTATCGGTAACCACCTCGCCTCTCTATTTTGTAGTTCTTTTCGATAAGGTTTAATAAAGCGAATGCCATGGTAGTATATTTAACTGTCTTTCTTTATTGCTGTCGTTGGTAAATTCAAGTTGGTTTGCTTTGGTACTGAAAGTTAGGACAAGAAGAAAACTCCAGATTTATTTTATTTTGTCAGATTTGGGTTTTATTTTATTTGTATTTTCATCTATTTGGCTTTACAGTTATTGGCAATTCATGACAAATGTTATGTCTTTTTATAACATACAGTAACCAAAGACTCATGATTTGCTTTATATTAGTATGCATCTCCAGCCAGCAAGTGTTCATGTGTTGAAAAAAAAGCGACTCTATATATACGTATTTTCATGAACGGTATTACCCAAAAAAATAACGTTCAGTTTTGGTTGACCTAGATACATAAAAGAAAACATCCCAGACTATGAATTATAATTATTGCAAATGTGTTCACGAGTTTATGTTAATACTTTAAAAACTTACTACGAAGCTTTGTGTTATGTATGTGTATTTCAGAATATTCGCAGCACGTTCTGGCGGATGCAACGTGTGCTTCGATCGTTCTAATAAATTATGTATAGTTAGTAGTATTTTTAGCTTGAAATATTGAAGCTGCCGTCCGCTAGCTCGTGCATTATACAAGCCAGCTACTGAAGTCGTAATGTGTGTTTATGTTTTACGTGGCGCTTCAAACCCTCCCATCACTGCAGGCACTTCTTGGCGTGACTACTACTATAACTTACTACTACTACTGGTACTTACAAATACTATACTATGGCGTTACTACTACTATAACTATACTATATTCTACTATACTACTACTACTACTACTACTACTACTACTATATTCTATTATACACGACCACCACCAGTACCAATACATCACACATCACCATCACATCACCACCACTCTATCACACTACCACTACACCACAACACCAGTACCAATCCATCATCACACTCACCACAACCACAATCATACTACCACTCTACCACATGTCATCACCAGTTACCATCACATCACCACCACTCCACTACCACACTTACCACCACCACAATACCACTACACTAACTCAATACGAACTCAAAAACCATTACATCAATAAAAAATAACCTCAAACTTGCCTTACACAAACATAAAAGTATCATAACCACAGTCCAACACAAACATACGAATCCAACACCATTACTTTACGCCATTTTACTTAATTTTCACGCCATTTTTTCCTTTTCACCATTACTTCAACACCATTAATTTACACCATTACCTTACCACACATATACATACACCAACACCACCACACTAACCTCAACACCAACCACAGTTACCACACACCAACCACACCACTTTCACCCTCAGGTCCCATGGTACTGTTGAGTCAGGACCTACCACGAACAACCACGTAGATCATAGTCATCATCTGCTGGAGGGGGATGATGGTCGATCTGGTCTCCCCATGTACTCGGAACGTCGGGCTGTCAACCTTAGACCAGGTAAACAATTATTATTACCTGTTTACCTGTGGCACTTTATATGCATGTATTCATAAGGATTTCCACGTATTTCCATTATTTCCACGTATTTCCATTATTTCCACGTATTGCCAATATTTCCACGTATTGCCAATATTTCCACGTATTGCCAATATTTCCACGTATTGCCAATATTTCCACGTATTTCCACTATTGCCCTCACGTAGTTCTTTACCTTTTCAAGTATACGTTTTGTAGTCATACACCTAAATCTTCGTGCATTTTAGAATATTGTGTTTCAGGTAAGTCGTATTTGTTTCAGTAGTTGTAATAGAAGTTTGATTCCCTCACACTTTATATGCACGTAATTTATGCTTCCACTGTTGTTCATACTTCGTTATTGCCCGCCAACTATGTTCTTATGATCATACAGTTAACGTTTCGTATATTAAGATAGAAAATGTACTTGAATCAGGTCACATTTTTTTGGGTAATTGTAATATAAAGTTTAATGGCTGAAGTTCTTTAAATGTTTGAGCTACTAAACACTAGTCTGTTAAGCAAAGAAAGACGGATTTTAGTTGAAGATAAAACCCTGAAAGATTGACAAGATTAGTTATAAAATAGGAAATATAAATTGGGCAGATTGAAAGGTTAGTTATAAAGAGAAAAAAAAAGTAATGCCATTGTAGAGACTGAATGAATAAAGTGAAATTGACAGAAATAAATAAAGAATTGATGGCCACCGGATTGCTGATGAAGTCGAGGTAACAAAGGCAGATTAGTTGGTCCTGACTGACTATATTACCGGGATCAGTTCACCTCTTTAGTCAGTGCTTAAATTAGGTTGCACGGGACTTGCTGCCCTGAATGACAAGCAGCCGACCCGTCACGCCAATTTGCCAGTTAATCAATTATGCACCGTCCAGGGCCCTTTGATGCCGGCGGAAAAAGGCCGAGTCCCCCCTCGTATACCTCTCTCTATGTTCTGTCCCTTTCACTTCCAACTCTATTAGGACCCTTCCTCTCTCTCTCTCTCTCTCTCGCTCTCTGGCCCGCTCTCGCTTTCTCACTCTCTCTCTATTTCTCTCTCTCTCTCGCTCTCTGGCTCGCTCTCGTTCTCACTCTTTCTCGCTTTCTCGCTCTCGCTCTCTCTCTCTCTCTCTCTCTCTCTCTCTCTCTCTCTCTCTCTCTCTCTCTCTCTCTCTCTCTCTCTCTCTCTCTCTGGCTCTGGCTCTGGCTCTGTCTCTGTCTCTGTCTCTGTCTCTGTCTCTGTCTCTGTCTCTGTCTCTGCTCGCTCTCGCTCTCTCCTCTCGCTCTCTCTCTCTCTCTCTCTCTCTCTCTCTCTCTCTCTCTCTCTCTCTCTCTCTCTCTCTCTCTCTTCTCTCTCTCTCCTCTCTCTCTTCTCTCTCTCTTCTCTCCTCTCTCTCCTTCTCTCTCTCTCTCCCCCCCCCCTGTAACTCTATTATATCCATTTTATCTCTACTAACTACCTGATAATTGCTCTTTTAGGCTCTCCCACTTTGGTCTTTCTCGTAAGATTTCTCAATGACATTATTTTTTCTCCCTCTCTCTATTAACTTTCCCATTCCTCAACGAAGCTCCCTTTTTATATTTTTTTTTCCTTACCCAACCTGAAATGAAAAAGAGGAAGACGTAAATGGAAATTGATGATAGGGTAGATAGGATAATGAGCCAAGTTTACATGATGGGATTGAGGAAGGAGTCAGATTTAAGGAGTGATAGATAGGGGAAGAGGGGGGAGGACGAGGGGAGTGGAAGGGGGAAGGAGAAGAGGGGGAGGGAAAGGGGAGGGAAGGGGGAGAGGAAGAGGGAAGGGCAGGGAAGGGTAAGGAGGGTAGTGGAAGAAGGGGAAGTTAGAGGGAAGATAGGAAGGGGATTTGCAGTTGATCGAGGGACTTGTAAGGTTGGGTGTTCATTAATGGGAAGGAAGATGAATGGGTGGTAGTGTGTTGACCGAACGATGGGGAGAGAGAGAGAGAGAGAGAGAGAGAGAGAGAGAGAGAGAGAGAGAGAGAGAGAGAGAGAGAGAGAGAGAGAGAGAGAGAGAGTCGTGTAGGTAAATGGAGAGGAGGATGGGAAACAAAGTGAAGGAGAAACTGTACAAAAAAGGAGAATGTGAGGGAGAAAAATGTGAAGTGTGAGAAAAATCCTTTAAAAAACATTTGTAATATGGATAAAAATTTAGCAGGGGAGTAGAATTCATGGAGACGAGAGAGAGAGAGAGAGAGAGAGAGAAGAGGAGAGAGAGAGAGAGAGAGAGAGAGAGAGAGAGAGAGAGAGAGAGAGAGAGAGAGAGAGAGAGAGAGAGAGAGAGAGAGAGAGAGAGAGAGAGAGAGAGAGAGAGAGAGAGGAGAGAAGAGAGAGACGAGACGAGACAGAGACAGAGACAGAGACAGAGACAGAGACAGAGAGACAGAGAGACAGAGACAGAGACAGAGAGACAGAGACAGAGACAGAGACAGAGACAGAGACAGAGACAGAGACAGAGACAGAGACAGAGACAGAGACAGAGACAGAGACAGAGAGAGAGAGAGAGAGTTTATACTGTAAGTTAAGTGTCGTGCTTGTGAAAACTAAAGACTTATGTTCGAAAGTTTAGCAACAGTCCCCCGGCACACACAAGTTGTAGAGAATAATTTGTTCTTTATATTCCTGGGTTTGTGTCAAGGGAAATGGACGTTGCATAAATCACGTACAAAAACAAGTTACATTTATTTAGATTACTTGCCACTATAGTTATTTGTGACTGACTACACAGCTTCGACTTCGACTTAGAAATTAAAACTTAGGACCAGGTAGTGGGGGTTGTTTTCTGTCTACTCACAACATGTTTTCTCTTGTTTACTTCTAAAGGTTTCTCCTCGATACTCTTTTAAAAGTTTGGGGTTTTATGGTGATTCGTTCAACCCAGTTATGTAAATGGAAGGACACACACACACACACACACACACACACACACACACACACAACACACACACACACACACACACACACACACACACACACCAACAACAACCACACCCACACCACACACACACACACACACACACACACACACACACACACACACACACACACACACACACGTACACACACGCACTGCATACACTCTTAGTAAAGAAGGGTAGGAAAAGGGTAGAAAAAGGTGTTTGTACTGATGAAATACTACTACCCTTTTTCTACCCTTCTATACCGTTTCGGCTCGACGCAAATATACCCTTTTGCCAACCCTCTCGTCTAAAAAGGGTAGATAAAGGGTAGATGAAGGGTATAATCGGCAGCATCTACCCTCCAGCCTGGACATAGGGTTTAAAAAGGGTAGTGATGGTGCGATGTAACAATTCGACCCTTAATGTACGCCCCATTTCTGAGAGTGTACAGTTACAACGCCATATTCCATAATTGATTAACATAATTAAGAAAGAAATATAGAATACATCACATTGACAAATTTGCACATCCATACACTCTCAGAAATGGGGGGTATATTAAGGGTAGAATTGTTACATCGCACCATCACTACCCTTTTTAAACCCTATGTCCAGGCTGGAGGGTAGATGCTGCCGATTATACCCTTCATCTACCCTTTATCTACCCTTTTTAGACGAGAGGGTTGCGAAAGGGTATATTTGGGGTTGGAAAAGGGTATATTTAGAGTGACAAAAGGGTATATTTGTAAAAGTAGAAAAAGGGTAGCAGTATTTCATCACTACAAACACCCTTTTTCTACCCTTTTCCTACCCTTCTTTTCTAAGAGTGTACCCCAAAAAAGGATTCAATATCGAAAATGTAAAGGAAGTCAAGGCTTAAAAAGTACCCTCTGTACCACTGCGGAGCTTACAAAAACAGGGCCGGTGAGAGAGATAGCATGTGTATGTGTGTGTGTGTGTGTGTGTGTGTGTGTGTGTGTGTGTGTGTGTGTGTGTGTGTGTGTGTGTGTGTGTGTGTGTGTGTGTGTGTGTATGTGCGTGTGTGTATGTGTATGAGTATGTTCTAACCATCTCTCCTTCAGTGTCGATGAGTGACAGATCGAGCAATTCTGACGGAGGCCCGGGTCCCATGGAGCTTCCGCCGCCCTACTGCGCCCCTCACTCCACCCTGGTCGCTGTCCGCACCGCCGGCACCACCCCAGCGCAACGCCCCTGCTCGCCCATGTACGCGCCCTCCAACAGCCCCTACGTCATTGGCGGAGGGGAGGGAGTGTATGCCTCTGGGTGAGTCCTTACCTGGCCTCCTCCTCCTCCTCCTTCTGCATGTGGGTCGATGCTCTTGTCCCTTTTGTTGAGTCCTCGTACTCTACATACTTTTTTTCTCTCTTTTTTTCTGTGCATCCCTTTGTATTTTTGTTTTTTGTTCCACTTTGTCTTTTAGCTTCGTATTTCCAGGGCTCTTTATTTTTTTTAGCGGTCCCCTTTTGCACAGTTTGAATCCTGTCGTTTTTCTTTTAGTCTACTGTATAGAATATCCATTGCAGTTGTGGTATTTTCAGACGTACTCTATTGATTATTATTTAGAAGTGAGTGTGTTTTGATAGAAGGCTTTAAGAATAACATTTCATGGATTAATACAGACAGTTTAAGTGTTTCAGGAACCCGGCGTGAAATGATAACAATAAATCCTTCATATCCACAGTCCCCTGGCCACCTTCCCGCAGACCTTCCTGTCACCCGTCTCGCCCGCCCGCCCCCTCACTATAAGAACGCCGCCCACGCTATCCCAAGGCTACGCCCCCGCCCTTACAGCCTCCACCCGCCCCTGCAGCACCGCCCATATCATCCACAACAGCCATCCAGGGCACGACGACCACCTCTACACCGCCACCAAGTTTTAAAGTGGTCGAAGTCTTCCGCGTCTCCCAGTGGAAATCTAAGGTCGTGTCTTACTTATGGGATCGAAGGAGGTGGCGGAGCGAGGCGGGTGTTGGGCGGGTTTTGGGCGGGTATTGGGCGACTCGGCTCTTCTCTCCGTGGGGACGACAAAGACGGCGGCGAGTGCTTTAATGCTGTGAGAACGTGAGCCAAACAGCAGGGACTTGTTGCATTATACATATAGTTATTGTGAAATGAAAACGATGCTGGTAAGAGTGTTGAAAGGTGCACCTATGGGAGTATCGACGGAGATGTAACATTCCCTGCAGGCTAGGCGAGGACCAGGGCCTGTGCGGTGCGTGGGTGTTGTCCCTGAGACCTATGCCAGGACGTGGTTATGTTTGTTGACGATTTGGTGCCAAGAATGGAAGTGGTAAGTCTGGTGGTCGATTTGTGGATTCCGGGGATGCAAGGTTGGCAGCAGGAAAATACACCTTGTCTGAAATAGTGAATCAGCTGTAATACAATACAGAAGGCTGCTTGTAATACTCGCAATACTCATGTCGACCTAATTAACAATATCAAATCTTACTTACATTATATCATGCAAAGTTTAAAATTGTTGAATTCATTATAAGCTACTTGCAATATGTTATTGAAGATACATTCTGTAAAAAAAGAATCTCATTTCAGACAATTATTTCATGTAAGTCAATGAAATATTCTTGAATTCGATGATAAATTTCTCGAACTTAAGTAACGTCAGTAACAAGAGTTTGCGGGGAATATAAGGACAAGCCGGAAGTCGTCACCTCCTGTCGAGGGTCGCGGGTGGAGGTCAATCTGGCCGAGTCTTCAGCGGCGACGATCCCCTGAGTAACGGAGCCGTCCACTTAAAACTTCCCGTGATGGCCGGCAGGACGGGGAGGCGCGCGGGTCCAGTTCAGGTAGGAGTTACAAGAAGTGACTGGGGTAAAGAAAAGAAAAGGAAGGGATGGAAGGAGGAAGAGTAAGAGCAGAGGGAAGAAGAGGGAAGATGGAGAGGAGGAACTGCCAGCTGTGGATTCAGGAAGCGCGTTTAAAGTCCTCTCCCTCCTCCTCTATATCTTCCTCTTCCTTCGGAAATCTTCATGGAGAAAGTTCTCAAAGACTTTTGAAAGAAAATACCGAAGGCCGCGGGCGTGAGTGAAGTGAAAAGTGTGTGGGGGAGCGAGGGGCGCGTCGGGTCTGATCAGAGGAAGTCGTCCTAAGGTTCTTCCCTTGTGAGTGTTCGTGTGCGTGTCGAAAAGTTAATTGATGGAGCTGTCCGAGAGTTGAAGATGCTCGTTTGTGCAGTTGGAAAGCCTTTTAATAGCTCACATATAGAGTCTCGGAAGAGTTTATAAACTCATTTAAGAAGCTTTCTGAAAATTTGTGAGCTACTTTGTGGAGCTTTTTGTAAATGTAAAGACTAATTTTTAGATCTTTTTGGATCTTGAGTTTTGTGGATACATCCTCCTTGGAGATTTCCAAAGGAGATTCTCAGATAGTGTTATTATGATGTACAAAGCATTTGTACAGGTCCAAATATTTTTGTGGTGCATATGTAGTGTTTCTGGGGCATTTAGGTCACAGCGTGGCTTGCTGCCGCGAGGCGTCACGAAAAACACCAAGAAGCAGCAGCTTGCCTACATGTGTGCAGCATGATGCCATGATGCTGGTGTCGCTGCACACGGGAAGGGCGGCGGCTGTGTGGGGGAGCGTGGTCGGGCGTCGCGCAGGCCTCGTGACCCTGAGAACTGACGACTGACCGACGCGAGGGTGATAAAAGGATTTGGGGTCCGGCGATCTCCAGTGGCCAGGTATTGCAAGTCGGGTGGAATCAACCGTCCACTAATTTGTCTTTTTCTTGAAATATTTCTGCTGATACTTAAAGTTAGAATACTCGAAAGAAATTCTTCAATATTGAAAAAAATTTGTAATCGCTTTTTGTACAATTAGGAATTATAGCATCACTGTAGAATCCTTCACTTTCAAAAAGGCTCAGCTTCATGTTGCTGCAAGAGGCAAATGTCCTTCAAGACTGAAAAAAATACCTCTGAACTAGGAGTGTTGAAAGCCAATGGGCTGACGGTCGCGTTGAGCCCGTTGTATTGCAGGTTGCCGGCAGCTCAGGGCCTTAACTGGTGCGATTCAAGGCGTTCTCATCCTTTCCATTCATTGGTGGGACAAGACTTCTGTGGGAGAGGACGTCACACTTGGCTCCATCTCGGGGCCGTGTCTTCTTTTCATACATTGTTTACATTTTTGCCAAGTGACGCCCTCGCACCTCCACCTCCCTCCCTACCCTCGTAGCTTAGGTCCCTCACCACCACACGGCCCTTCGCCCTTGTCATCTCGCGGGTCAGCCCTCTTGCTCTCTGGTCACTCTTTTCTACTCTTTACACTTTTTTTGTACTCCCTTGTAGACACAACACACACACACACACACACACACACACACACACACACACACACACACACACACACACACACACACACACACACACGCACACACGCACACGCACACACACACACACACACACACACACAACACACACACACAGTTCAAGTCACGTTATCGAGGCAGTACAAGACCCTGGTGCCAAATCCTTCCTCCTCCTCCTCCTCCTCCTCCTCCTCCTCCTGATGCACTGCGCCCGAGGGACGTCTCCGCGCCTCCCTCCGGCAGCTGTGCAGGCGCTGTCGCAGTATCCGAATAAAATGGGGGATTTTATTCGGATACAGTCTCCCCGCGTATTCCCTCTGTGATACCGGAGATGTTTGGGTGATTGCTTCTCTTTCTAAGCGTTTTGTAAAAGCTTCCTCTTCCTCTACAGAGATATTTTCTTAATGTTTAAGATGTGTACACTGGTCTGCGTTTGAGCTTACAGATATTTACGATTTATATGAAACAAACATAGATACATATTGATAGGACTGGCATTGAGGTTTGGTCATTGAATATGTATATGCATTTTACATAACTGTATTCATCAATACGTAAATATATATATTCAATGGATTTTTGTACAATCATAGTCAGCTATTTCATACAAAGGCATGAAATTTACACATGTGGACTATTTGACATTTACAAGAAAATAATAAACATGTCCAAGTTTCATGGCTGGTGGCCTGCAGGACGGAGCGTTCTGACATACTTCTATATTCTGATGACGTGTAACTTGAGCATACGTACTTACTTAATACTTATATCGATGACTACAAGGAGGAAGAGACTCCTGTCCAGTGTTGTACATACGTGTGTGTGACGTGGAAGGTTTTCGTCCAACCGATACTTTGTTATGTGCGTTGTTGTGTGAGCGTCAGTGTACGTACTCCCTTGTTCCTGCTTGGAGTGTCGCGTCGCCCGCCCCGCCCACTACTGTTTGAGGGCCGCGGCGACGTATTGTTTACGGAGGTGCTTTTGTGGGATGATTTAACCCCTTGAGACCCAGAACGTAATTTCCATTGTAATTTGGCTACCATTAGACGATTTTAATGAATATAAGCGATGTTTTATAGATATGACCTGTTTAGTATCCTTGTCGTCTAAGTCATTTGGTTTATTTAGTTACTTTTCGTGATTTTTTGGCTAACAACAGACAATTCTATATAGCAAAGGAAAGATCTGGGTGTGAAGGGGTTAAGGTTCCCGCCGATATGGATTGTGGTCGTTTGCACCACTTGGAATTACAGACCTTTTGTTGGTGACCTCGCGAGAGAGAGAGAAAAAAAAAAGAGAAAGAGAGATAACCACATTGTTTTACGTTTTTTCCAATGGGTGTGTTGATCGCTTGGCCGCCGTGAGAGCCGCCCACCTGTGCTCCGCCAGGCGTGCGGCACAGCGCCCCGCCAGCCGAGGGTTGGCGGGGCGCTGCCTGCTCCGCTATATAAGTTACATTTTGTATGTATAAGTTGGTAATAAAAGTGCCCATTTCTGACAGCCTTGTGAGTGATCATTGCACCTGCGAGACACACACCCGCACCTTAGACACGGCGGTACAGTGTTGGTTCTCACATCATTTATCTTGTCAAAACTATTAGCTATTGAGAAAAATGTTCGTACTTTTTTAAGGTGGCCTATGTAGTTATATATGTATGTATGTATTTACCTATTATTCTTGGCCTTCCCTTCCTCTGGTAGTTCTTTCCAACCCTCAGAAACTCCACATGCCTCAGTCCAAGCTGCTGTCACAGGGGCATGATAACAGAGAGAGAGAGAGAGAGAGAAAGAAAAAGAGAGAGAGAGAGAGAGAGAGAGAGAGAGAGAGAGAGAGAGAGAGAGAGAGAGAGAGAGAGAGAGAGAGAGAGAGAGAGAGAGACTTATTAAGAGACCTACTCATGTGTAAAGAAGATAAGAATACTGACACGTTAAGTTTTGATTCCTAAATAAATGGTTACATAGGTCATGACAGCTGTTCTAACGTAGCCTATTCATGATATCATTGTTCACGTCTATGTAGTGTCAGTTCTGTTCAATGTGTTAGAAAAGGGAAAAAATAATAGACCGTAAAAGGGAACAAGGCAGCTCTTCCTCCCTCCGTGACCCTCCAGGACGCAGGCAGCCATCAGCCGCAGCGCACATCTTCCTCCGCCACAAACTAGTCCCTTTTTAGTTTAATTACCACTTTACCGTAACTTTCAAGTGAGTAACAACAGTATAAAGACACAAAGATACTGAACAGAGCAGATAAACACGAACAGAAGCAAGACGGCTGAGTAGTCTGCCTATAGAGCATCAGCCGTGACGCGCATCCTCCTGATAAGTCCAACAACGCATGGTTCGAGCTGCCCGAGACGTCCTATCAAGTTCATCTTTCATCCCTGGTTACTTCCTCTGCCACCATGCCTCAGATAAGCTTCCCTGGCCGTGAGGTGAAGACGCGTAACTCGGAAGACCAGTATAATCATTATTTTGTGTGCGTGTCCGTGTTTCCGTGACAATGAGTGTTTGCGTTAGGGGAGAGCGGGGCAGGTTGCATCATTGCCTCTAACTCGCATGTTATCACACGTACATCGTCTTAATACTACTACTACTACTACTACTACTATAAACTACTACTACTACAACTACAACAATAATAATAATAAAAAAAGTTAATGCGAGTTAGAGGCAATGATGCAACCTACCCTCGATGCAACCTGCCCCGCTCTCCCCTACAGTGCCGACAGTCCCTCTACACACCCTCTTCCCATCATCGGCAGGAGGACGTGGAAGCAGCAAGGAACGGATGGATAAGGTAAGAATGATGGTGGTAGTAGCGCGCAGTATTACAATAAGGGAAATATGTATAACTTTCTGTATTGGGTGATGTCGCGCGCCTCCCCCTCCCGTCACCCCTTTCCCCCAGTCACTCCCCTCTCCCATCACCCCTCCTCCAGTCACTCCCCTCTCGTCATCCCTTCCCGTCACCCCCTACTGTCACCCCTTCCCGTTACCCCTCCCCCAGTCACTCCTATCTCCCGTCACCACCTCCCGTCACCCCTTCCCCAGTCCCTCCCGTCACCCCTCCCCCAGTCACTCCCCTTTCGTCATCCCTTCCCGTCACCCTTCCTCCAGTCACCTCCCTCCCCCGTCACCCCTTCTGTCACCACCTTCCCGTCACTCCCCTCCACCACACAGGCATCCCCGACTCACAGCCATGATTATTTTCAAACTTCGTATTACTACAACACCATAACAATAATCTCGAGGCAAGAGGAAGGATTTATTTATACTCCCAGACGTATTCCTACCATGGTTTATGCCGCCCCGACCGCCCAGCTATTTTGCGCATCGGTTGGCAGATGTGACCGACGCACGCACAGGCACACAGCACATCGCGCGGTATTTGAAAGCATGACTGCGGCAACCCATGCAGTAAAAGGGCTCCACTGACCATTAAATAAAAGCTAATATTGTTGTGACTTGTTTTTGAAAAGTTACTGATATGCCTTTTTTAATATTTTTTTATAGACTTTTTAGATTGTTTATGAAAAGTTAGTGATACAGAAAAGGTCTCCTGCTATGCCTGCGGGTATGATGCATTTGGTGAGGCTGCAATTCGCACATAGGCGGAGACCAGACACTGAGGGCCACACGCCAAGCTGTAGTCTAAGTTAACACAGCGGCAATGGTCTTGACAAAGGGAATATATATATATTTATGAAGAAATTATGCATCACATAGTATATTGCATCATATTTGTACATGATGTGGCCATTATTTACATTGACCATTACAATTACGTTATCATGACATTACATTTACGTTATTTACATTATGCTTAGATTCCATCATTATTGTTGTTTATTTGGTTAAAGGATCATTTTTGCTGTCTTGTAATGTTATCAGGAATTATATTGTTTTGTCTTCCATCATCGACTTTTGTTCATCGTATCTACAAAAGCCTTGATGTAATGTAAAGAAGGTAAAAGGGATGAAATAATGAGTGCCCGTTCAACTGTATTAAATAACAAACCTCTGAATCAAAGACACTATTCGTTCCCCTCCCCTACGCTACGTGAAGGTGGAAGTCTGTGAACTAAGCCAAAGAAATACCTCGTTTTCCTCACAAGTTGTTAAATCACCACTTTTCCGGCTGTAACTTCTCTCGTTTGTCAGGTAAGCAAACAGAGCCTGACGTAAATACAGATTAAGATACGTTGCGACTCCATTTCTAAACTTAACATTTTTCAACTCAGAAATATCTAATGCACTACAGTACCATTAATTTCTTCCATTACCATATTACCATTAAGTTCATTAAGGGGTTTCACTGAATATGCACGTGGGTTTGGGTATGTAGATTTAACTGAGGTGGAAATGCTAATTGAAACGAACACCAGGGAGAGAAAGAAGTGCAAAAACATAATGCAGGAAAAATCATGCGACGAAATTGTGGCTGCGATATCTCATGCGTTTAATTCCCTGAAGAGAAACAGGAAAATATGACCTTAATTTCCCTGAGTGGTTGTGTAGCGAGAAGCAGATTGTGTTGCGATGTGCGGCTTGTTCCTCCTCCTCCTCCTCCTCCTCCTCCTCCTACTCTTCCTTCTCCTCCTCCTCCCCCTCCTCTTCCTTCTTCTTCTTCTCCTACTCCTTCTCCTCCTTCTTCTCCTCTTCCTTCTTCTCCTACACCTTCTCCTACTCCTTTTCCTACTCCTCCTCCTCCTCCTTCTCCTTCACCTTCTTCTCCAACTCCTTCTCCTCCTCTCCTCCTCTTCCTCGTCCTTCACCTCCTCCTCCACCTCCTCCTCCTCCTCCTTACACTCGTTTACCACCCACACCAACCCCTTCCCTCCCTCTCCTCCCCCTCCTCCCTCCTCTCCTCTCTCCTATCATGCGGTCATCCTCCTCTTTCCCCTCTCATTCTTACTCCCTCTCATCATGTTTCGTATATTGTATCTCTTCCATTGGCATGTTTGTGTCCCTCCCCATCCATTCCAGTAAATATATACTTTTATTTCCCATGCATAGATATTTATTCCATCTCTTCCTTCTCTCATTTTTCTTCCCTTATTCCTTCATTTATTGACCCTCTGTGTGTTACCTCTTCCGCCCTTGTTGGTTTTATGAGGATTTTTCCCTATTACCCTGTTTGTCCCTCTTTCTGCTGGTTCATTGCACTCTCTCTCTCTCTCTCTCTCTCCTCTCTCTCTCTCTCTCTCTCTCTCTCTCCTCTCTCTCTCTCTCTCTCTCTCTCTCTCTCTCTCTCTTTCTCTCTCTCTCTCTCTCTCTCTCTCTCTCTCTCTCTCTCTCTCTCTCTCTCTCTCTCTCTCTCTCTCCTCATAATAGCATTCCTCGTTCCTCTTTGCCCCCCGCATTCTCCTGTCCTGATGTTCCTTTCTCCTTACCACTCTTTTTCCTTCCTGCATTCCCCCTCCGTTTTCAACTCCTCCTCCTCCTCCTCCTCCTCCTCCTCCTCCTCCTCCTCCTCTTCCTCGTCCTCTTTCTGCCCATCAGCAGGAGCAACAGTTTCCGGGACTTTGAGCGTGTCCTCCGCGGCGGAAGTTCAGCCGCTTTCAGGATTGTGACAACTGATTCGGAAACTCCTCAAAAGGTTCGCCAGACGCCCGCAGCACCGAGACACGCAATTATGACTCCTTCGTCCCTAGTGGAGAAGGCTCATCGCAAAGGGCCAATTTCGGGGAGCTGTTCGGGGAGGGATGCATTATGGTTGTTATTGGCGCAGGAAGGGCGAGGGTCGAGCAGATAGGAGGAGGAGGAGGAGGAGGGTAGGAGGAGGACGGTAGGAGGAGGAGGGTAAGAGGAGGGGGTATAGGAGGAGGGTAGGAGGTAGGCGGGTGTCAGGAAGTTACCGGCACTTTGTTTGGGGGGATGTGTGACCTAAGGGATGGTTATACGTAAGGCGAGAGAACATGCCCGCGTAGTCAGATTAGTGCAAGATCAACACAACAACTAAACTACTCGTATAGAGATTCGTACAGGGCCCCTTAGCGTCCCTCGTGTGCCTGTGTTTGCGGCGTGATAGCAAGGGATGAACTTTTACTGGGAAATAGATGACACGATTCTTCTGATAATGTTTCATTGCCTGTTTGTTACGAGCTTTGGAGCGACGCCAGGGACCACTCGCGGCCTTGGCTCTCTAGGCACTGAGGGGCGTGGCGTCACCTGACAGTGGGAGGGCGTGAGGGCGCGTCAGGTGGTGTACAGGTGTGGCAGACAGACAGACAGGGAGGCAGGCAGGGGATGGAGAGGTAGGTAGAAAGGTAGACAGAGAGAGAGAGAGGCAGGGGATGGAGAGGTAGGTAGAATGGTAGACAGAGTGAGAGGCAGGCAGGGGATGGAGAGGTAGGTAGAAAGGTAGACAGAGAGAGAGAGGCAGGAACGAAGAGGCAGGTAGAGAGGTAGACAAAGAGGCAGGCAGGGGATGGAGAGGCAGGTAGAGAGGTAGACAGAGAGACAGGGAGGCAGGTAGAAAGGAAGACAGAGAGAGGGGGAGGCAGGGGATGGAAGGAAGAGTCGATCCCGCGCTTAAGTTGTGGTGTGTGTGGTGTTCACGGTGACTGACGGCTGAAGTTCCTCCATCGCCTCCCTTCGCGTCCTCGCCCTTGGTTGGCTTGTTTTGAATAAGCCCTGACCTCCCGCCTCCCGAAGCTGGGGATTAGTAACCATACGAGGGGGAGAAGTCATGTATCTGGCTGGGGTCATAAGCTGCAAAGGACATGACTTATCAACAGTTTACATGATCGTTATGTTGTAGTTATTATGGTTGCTCTATAACTTCAGATGTTTTCCCGGGAACGCAAGTAGAGGGATGGCTCGGGTCGGCTCGGCTCGGCTCGGCTCGGCTCGGGTTTCAGGCTCAGCGTTTAGGGGAAGTGGTGGTGTTTTGTGCCACTCAAAATTATAACAGTAGGATATTTGTGGTGAAAATCAATGGCTCTTAGGTATTACATTGTTTTACGAGTTTCAAGGACGAGAAATGTATTAGTAGAATGGGATACTGAAAATGTTATAGTCACCGAAATGATAATAATGATCGTTTGTAATTTCACACGAATTAAATTTTTACTGCAGCTTATTGAATGGAATTTTCTTTGTGTCACATGATACATATTGTGTTTTAGAGAGAGAGAGAGAGAGAGAGAGAGAGAGAGAGAGAGAGAGAGAGAGAGAGAGAGAGAGAGAGAGAGGAGAGAGAGAGAGAGAGAGAGAGAGAGAGAGAGTAGGAGAGAGAAGAGGAAAGAAGAAAGAAAGAAAAAGTGTCTCTCGCTCTCTCTCTCTCTCTCCTCTCTCTCTCTCTCTCTTCTCTCATCTCTCTCTTCTTCTCCTCTCTCTCTCTCTTGATTAATTTATTGATTTAAGTATCTCCCATTGAAAGTGTTAATAGTAATACATTAGGAGAGGGGCTTTCATCATGTCACACAACCATTCATTTTGACGTCCATACCAAGAGGCAGAAACATGACCAACATGTTACCTTCAACACCTTTTGTTATAAATTACTCACTTTTTTGCCGCGTATCTCACGTGTTCTGACTATGGAAGTCAATTTACTGGCAGAGGAGAAAAAACATGTCTGATCGTGAAATACAACGTTATGAACAAGTAAATACGAGTCAGTTTTGGTTCAAGCCAGGCTGAAGTGCGTTGGGCAGAGCGTGTTTACAGGGAAAGATCTTTAGTCGTGAGCAGTGGTAGAAAATTGTCACATACATAGGCAGCCCCGTTTGACTTCATAGGGCTGTTGCTCTTTGTTTTTCCTTTGCATTCCTTTGTATTCCTTTGTAACATGTTAAATTGCGAGACACCCAAAAGTAGGAGGCGGGGTGCTCCTGTCCACACACACACACACACACACACACACACACACACACACACACACACACACACACACACACACACACACACACACACACACACACACACACACACACACAACACACACACACACACACACACACACACACACACACACACACACACACACACACACCACACACACACACACACACACACACACCACCCACACACACACACACACCACCACACACACCACACACACACACACACACACACACACCACCACACCACACACACACACACACACACACACACACACACACACACACACACACACACACACACACACACACACACACACACACACACACACACACACACACACACACACACACACACACACACACACACACACACACACACACACACACACACACACACACACACACAACACACCACACACACACACACACACACCACACAACACAAACATATACACAGTAATCACTAACACACTACACTACTCACACCCACACACACACACCACACACACACACCCACACACAACACACACCACACCACACACACAACACACACACACCACACGTCTGGAGGAAGCAGTTTTACTTTCGCGTTAATGGCAGCTGATCAGGCGTTGCTGCGTGTGTCCCCGCCGAGCTGACGTTGCCAGGATTATCCCCAATCAGGGCAGGATTACCGTTCACTCGGGAGGCGATTACTTTTCAGTCAACGCGGAAGCCTTTCACCTTGGATTCAAAAACTCTGCGTTAGGCTCCTCAGGTTACGAGGCGGGGATGGTGTTAGGTGTTAGGACGTGGGTGTTAGATGGTTGTTAGGTACGTAGGGTGTAAGTTTGGTGTTATTATGTATCAGGTATAAGTATAAGGTGGTGATATTTGGCTGGATTATGAGTCAAAATCACTTTATGTGTAACTTCCCATAATCTGCCGAAGCTACACTCCTCCCTGCTCCTTGCTGCCTGCTTGCCTATCTCCCTGCCTGCCTGCTGTACACGGGTCAGCTGCGCGCCAGGGATGCCGGAAATGAGGTAATTTATTGCTGCACGGAGCGAGGCAACTAAATGATCCGTACTGGCGGCGCGGCAGAGTCTCCGTCAGGTTAGGTTTTTTTTGTAGTAAGTTTCTGGGCCTGAGAAAGATTAATGAGGTGGAGGTCCAGGCAGGGAGGCAGGGAGGGAGGCAGGGAGGGAGGCAGGGAAGCAGGGAGGCAGGGACGGAGGGACAGGGGAGGGGGGGTCATCGTATATTTTCCACATTTTTGCTTACAATTTTTTTGGTGAAGTAGTAGTTTCCATGTGGGAGTTGTGCATTTGTTGTTTGCCTCTTTTTCTTTTGAGTTTGTAGGCTTGTTATTATTGCTACGTAGTTCTGAAGCTGCGACTGCTACTTTATCTACTACTACTACTACTACTACTACTACTACTACTACTGACTACTACTACTACTACTACTACTACTACTACTACTACTACTACTACTATTGATAAACCTGCTACTATGACCACTACTAAAAGACATATCGTTAATTTCACATTCACTATCGCTATCAATACTGTCCTCACCACCACCACCACCATCACCCCAATTATAAGGTCGAGGACTTAAAAACAGTGAGATATGCCCCGCAGTGCCATTATTTACTAGTCTAACCTAATCTAACCTAACCACCTAACCATAACCTACAATATAAAACCTAACCTTAAAACCTAAACCTAACCTAACCTAACCTAACAAACCTAATTAACCTAACCTTACCTAACCTAATTAACCTTACCTTACCTAACCCCACCTAATCTAACCTAACCTTACCTAACCTAATTAACCTACCTAACCTAACCTAACCCTACCTAACCTAATAAACCTACCCAACCTAACCTAACCTAACCTAATTAACCTAACCTAACCTAACCTAACCTAACCTAACCTAAACCTAACCTAACCTAACCTAACCTAACCTAACCTAACCTAACCTAATCTAACCTAATCTAAACTAACCTAACCTAACCTAACCTAATCTAACCTAACCTAACCTCAACCCAACCTAACCTAACCTAACCTAACCTAACCTAACCTAACCTAACCTAACCTAACCTAACCTAACCTAACCTAACTCTAACCTAACCTAATAGCTCTATAAAATTCACGGCTGAAATACAGAATACATATTACTAGAATTTTTTTTTACCCTTCACTCGAAATTATTACATGTTGCATTTTTTTTTTTACATCACAAAGGACTGGCCAAGGGCAAATAAAAAAGTAACAAAAAGCCCATTGTCTATGCGTAATTATTTGTAGAAGTAATAGTGATAAACGTAGTAGCAATAGTAGTGGTAGTTGTGGTAGTGGTGATGTTAGGACCACCAACACCAACACCAACTCCACTACCAAAATTATGATAATCCAAAATACATAAAGTTATCACAAAATACTAAGCCTAATCATTTACATTACCTGTGTTCGACCATTACACGCTTTCTATTTTTGTTTTGTTTTTGTATAATGGCACTACACTCGCTTTTGTCACCCTAATTGGTCTGTAATTGGGCGTCGACGGTATGCCAATTACTAGTTATTACCTTCGTATTAAGAGCAGATTACGTCTATCACTCATGCAGTAATAATCCCTTTTTACTCCCGGATAGAGAGATGAAGACCCGTTGTTTCCGTGACATCATTATTTTTGTCCCTCTTTCCCTCTCTCTTCCTTTTTTTCTCTCTTTTCCTCCCTCTTTTCCTCCATTTTCCTTTTTTCCTTCTTCATTTTCCCCTCTTTCCCTTTTTTTCCCTCTTTTCTTCCTTCTTTTCCCCTCTTTCCCTCCCTCTTTCTCTCCTACTTTCCCTTTTTCTTTTTCCTCTTTCCTCTTTCCCTCCTCTTTCCCTCCTATCTTTCCCTTTTTTTTTACCTTTTCCCCCATTTTCCCTTTTTTTCCCTCTTTCCCTCCTCTTTTCCCCTCTTTCCCGCCCTCTTTCTCCTACTTTCCCTTTTTCCCTCCCTCTTTCCTTCCCTCCTTCTCTTTGTTTCCCATTTTCCCTCATCTTTCCCTTTTCCCCTCTTTCCCTCCCTCTTTCCCTCCCTCTTTCTCTTTTTTTTCCTCTTTCCCCTTCCTCTTTCTCTTTTTTTCTCTTTCCCTCCTCTCCCTTTTTTCCTCTTTCTCTCTCTTTCCCTTCCCTCTTTTCCCCTCTTTTCTCTTTTCTCCTCTTTCCTTCCATTTTCTCTTTTTTTCCCTCTTTCCCTCCCATTTTCCCTTTTTTTACCCTCTTTCCCTCCCATTTTCCCTTTTTTACCTCTTCCTCCATTCCTTTTTTTTCTTCCTCTATTCGCGCTCATGTTTCCTTTATTACCATACGATTTACTTTACTGCTTGGCATTTAAGTGTACTTTCGTCAACTTTTAGGTTTAGAACAAATCCTGGTTCTGTCCCATTGCAGTATGGTAATTAAGAGTGACGCATTTGATAATGCGGCATAGGAGGAACTGTGAACAGGTATAATGACGGAAAACATAGTATAGCGGGTCATATACATGGACATTATGATCTGGAAGGTGGAAAGGGGAGAGAGAGAGCGAGAGAGAGAGATAGAGAGAGAGAGAGAGAGAGAGAGAGAGAGAGAGAGAGAGAGAGAGAGAGAGAGAGAGAGTGAACGAGGAACTGAGTGACGAAGGAGAACACAGCAAAAAGAAAGTGTAAAGGTGCATAAGGAGAAAGTTCAAGACAAAAGTGAAAATAACCTGCAGGAAGAATAAAATCAGACAAGGTTTTGAAGGGAGGAAAACAAGGGGACATCGAACACGCATGCATAAGTAAGACAGAGAGTGAGGAGGAGGCTCTATGGATAAAGGATAAAACAGGGGCAAGGCATGAACGGTATTAGCTTGTAACCTGTTGGGGATAGGAAGGGAAGAGGTGAGGGATAAGGTTGGTGAGGAAGGGGTGAGGGATATGGATGGTGAGGAAGGGGTGAGGGATATGGATGGTGAGGAAGGGGTGAGGGATAAGGATGGTGAGGAAGGGGTGAGGGATATGGATGGTGAGGAAGCGGTGAGGGATAAGGATGGTGAGGAAGGGGTGAGGGATATGGATGGTGAGGAAGGGGTGAGGGATATGGATGGTGAGGAAGGGGTGAGGGATATGGATGGTGAGGAAGGGGTGAGGGATATGGATGGTGAGGAAGGGGTGAGGGATATGGATGGTGAGGAAGGGGTGAGGGATATGGATGGTGAGGAAGGGGTGAGGGATAGGATGGTGAGGAAGGGGTGAGGGATATGGATGGTGAGGAAGGGGT
>JACEEZ010003904.1:93893-106393 GCA_016584305.1 Chionoecetes opilio | reverse complement strand
CCACAGGTAGATTTATCACTATGAGGTCCTGCCATCCCCTCCTTCCACCCACCAGCAGCCACGTCATCACGGCAAGGCTGGTGTGGCGACGGTAAGGCCCCATCGTGTGTCCTGCCCTCATCCCGGGCTCCATCAGGCAGCCTTTGTGCTCCTGAGGAAGGAAGGAATTTCTCGATATCCCAAGAACGTCAGCCTTTCACTCTACAGCAGATACCCATCCTTCCTCTGCACCACCTCTCCGTTTTCTATAATTTTTTTATCGCGAGTGACAATTTTGCATTTTGACACTGCTGACGCTGGATGAGTTTAGTTTAGGTGATAAAATAGAAGTCTTAAACAACACTTACATAGCCCCACAGCGTCAGGTTTTCCCGCCTTCCCACCACCAACGTCCACACCCGTGCAGCCACAACTCCCTACCAGACCCTCATATTTCTCCTCACAGGTTTATAGGTGACTTTAGGTGCTGTGTCGAAAATGAATCACTTTTTTCCCCCCCCATTTTTATTTCCAATCCCAGGCCATTAATCACACGTTTCACCGAGAAGGGGAGTGTTGGTCAGAGATTTCTTGCAATGCTGTATGTCTATGAAACATTGGAAAACGGGTGGCGAGGAAACAGTGGCGAATATAGAAATGGGAGGAGCGTCTGGACTCTGTATTAACCAAGTCTTGCGTAACGTTCGTGTATCTCTTCATGCCTCAATAGAATTAACGGGACTAGGTTATGAGGGAAGGTCGCAGTACATAAGAACATAAGAAAATAAGGAAGCTACAAGAAGCCCCGAGACCTACACGTGGTAGTTCCTGTAAATAGCAGTAGTAGTAGTGTGATAGTAGTAGTGTGTAGTAGTAGTAGTAGTAGTAGTAGTAGAGTGATAGCAGTAGTGTGTAGTAGTAGTAGTAGTAGTAGTGTGTAGTAGTAGTAGTAGTAGTAGTAGTAGTAGTAGTAGTGTGTAGTAGTAGTAGTAGTAGTAGTAGTAGTAGTAGTAGTGTGTAGTAGTAGTAGTAGTAGTAGTAGTAGTAGTAGTGTGTAGTAGTAGTAGTAGTAGTAGTAGTAGTGTGTAGTAGTGTGTAGTAGTAGTAGTAGTGTGTAGTAGTGTGTAGTAGTAGTAGTAGTAGTAGTAGTAGTAGTAGTAGTAGTAGTAGTAGTAGTAGTAGTAGTAGTAGTAGTGTGTAGTAGTGTGTAGTAGTAGTAGTAGTAGTAGTAGTAGTGTGTAGTAGTGTGTAGTAGTAGTAGTAGTAGTAGTAGTGTGTAGTAGTAGTAGTAGTAGTAGTAGTAGAGTGATAGTAGTGTGTAGTAGTAGTAGTAGTAGTAGTAGTAGAGTGATAGTGCAGTAGTGATAGAGAACAGACGGGGCTTAGCAGAACGACGGGAAGGAATTAGAGGTTCTTGTGGGGACGAGTTTCGATCTGGGTGGGACAAATGAGAACAATGGCAGTGGTGTGGGTTGTGGCAGGGCGCCAGGCACACGTCCCCTGAGCCTAAATCCGGTCACCAAGTGGAAAGGGAACGGAGGACACTGGCTTCTCCTCCTCCTCCTCCTCCTCCTCTTCTTCCTCCTTCTTCTTCTCCTCCTGGTCCTCCTCCTCCTCCTCCTCCTCCTCCTGGTCCTCCTCCTCCTCCTCCTCCTGGTCCTCCTCCTCCTCCTGGTCCTCCTCCTCCTCCTGGCCCTCCTCCTCCTCCTCTTCCTCCTCCTCCTTCTCCTCCTCCTCCTCCTCCTCCTGGTCCTCCTCCTCCTGGTCCTCCTCCTCCTCCTCCTCCTCCTGGTCCTCCTCCTTCTCCTCCTGGTCCTTCTCCTCCTCTTCTTCCTCCTCCTTCTCCTCCTCCTCCTTCTCCTCCTGGTCCTCCTCCTCCTCCTCCTCCTCCTCCTCCTCCTCCTCCTCCTCCTCTTCCTCTTCCTCCTCCTTGTCCTGTCGTTTCATTCTTCACTACGAAACTTCCATGTTCCTATCTTCTTTAGGGGCATGGTATCCTTTTCCAACTCTTACGTGTAGAATCACTGTAGATTGCTATTTAGTAATATGTAGTTTAGCAGATACCCTCGTTATAAACCAATTTGTCTCCTGGTATCTGTTCTTTCTATGTATTCCTATGTATTCCTCCTCCTCCTCTATCATGACCATCTTTCACCACCACCACCACTACCACCACTACTACAACCACCATCATCCATCACCACCACCGACACTGTCCCCTCCTCATCATCTCTGTCACCACCATTACCCATCACCCTAACACCCCCTTCGCCCATTAGGCCCGGCCATTGCCCCCCATCCACTCCATCAATAGGGCGCACCGACGGCCTTACCAAGACCGTGTAGGAGGCTCGGCGTTCCAGTCTTTCCCTTCGTCAGATAAAATCGCTTATTCTCGTCGGCAGCGTCAGCACCAGATGGCCACAGCTTGATTCAATAATAGTATCGTAATTTTCCTTCATGATTCTCCCTCCTGTTGTCTCAAGGAGGTTGCTTGTTTGTGTTTATATATGCATCTGTTTGTATGTTGTGTGTGTGCTTGTATGTGTGTGTGTGTGTGTGTGTGTGTGTGTGTGTGTGTGTGTGTGTGTGTGTGTGTGTGTGTGTGTGTGTGTGTGTGTGTGTGTGTTATTCACCCATGGTTTTGTCCACGCGAGCTGGGTCGCGATCGCCAGTTTCACCCTCTCAGTGCGAGCTTGGAGCTCATTATTACCGATCTTTGGGCAATGCTGGGACCTCACACACCACACACACCCATCCCCTTGCTCAAGAGGGACAGTACCGCCCGAATTTCAAAATGGAAAAATCCCCGGGAATGAACGGGGTCGGGGATCGAACGCCGGACCTTAATAATAATAATAACATAATACTAATTATAATACTAATACTAATACTGAAAATACTAATACTGATCATTGTATTGAAGTAATAATTAATCTAGCAATTCCTATCATATTTTTATGTCTTGTAGTAAGTTTTGTCTAATTTGTGGTTTTTAAGGAATATCTGGAAGTGTCATGTCATTGTGAATTGGCTGAAATAGGGACTTATAATCATTGTAACTGAAAACTGACTCCATATTCGTGTTCAACATGCCCGAAAACTGCTAGGAACTAATTTTCAAGCAAATCTATTTTTCAAAATAAATTGCAAATTTTGCAAGGGGTATGCCTTGATTTTTTTTTAAATCACGTTTTTTGAAAATCCAAATGATAGCCCTTGATATACTTCATATTTACTTATTTATACATGTTGCACGTATCTGACATTGCTTTTTTAGTTATTGAAAAGAACGTAATTTTTTTTTTTTAATCAAGGCATACCCCTTGCAAAATTTGCAATATTTTTTTTTAAATACATTTGCTTGAAAATTTGTTCATAGCAGTTTTCGGGCATGTTGAACACGAATCTGGAGTCAGTTTTCAGTTGCAATGATTAGAAGTCCCTATTTCAGCCAATTCACAATGACATGATACTTCCAGATATTCCTTAAAACCACAAATTAAGAGAGAGAGAGAAAGCGAGAGAGAAAGAGAGAGAGAGAGAGAGAGAGAGAGAGAGAGAGAGAGAGAGAGAGAGAGAGAGAGAGAGAGAGAGAGAGAGAGAGAGAGAGAGAGAGAGAGAGAGAGAGAGAGAGAGAGAGAGAGAGAGAGAGAGAGAGAGAGAGAGAGAGAGATGAATATAATTTAATCTCACTTTCATTCAGCTTCAAGTAGAAATATACAAAAACGTGTGTGTGTGTGTGTGTGTGTGTGTGTGTGTGTGTGTGTGTGTGTGTGTGTGTGTGTATTCATCTAGTTGTATTCATCTAGTTGTATTTTACAGGGCCTGAGCAACGCTCGTATGGCCCCGTCTCCATATCAACATTTATTTTATCATTCATCCTTAGTGCTTAGTTTTGGCCGAAGCCACCACCCCGGGAGGGGGGTCACAAACTCCGGCTAACACCCGGTACCCATTCACTGCTGGGTGGACAGGGGCTCGGGTTTTAAGAAGACCGCCCGTCTGTCTTCGCTCCGCCCGGGGATCGAACCCGGGACTTCTCGGTTGTGAGCCGAACGTGCTATCCCTTACACTACGGAGTTCCCTCCGTGTGTGTGTGTGTGTGTGTGTGTGTATGTGTGTGTGTGTGTGTGTGTATGCGTGTGTGTGTGTGTGTGTGTGTGTGTCTGTGTGTGTGTGTGTATGTGTATGTGTGTGTGTTCATGTAGGTAAATTAGGATGTGTAGAGAGTCGAACGCACACACACACACACACACACGTAATGTTTGCACCATCAACACACAGACTTATAATATGAGGCTGCCTGGATGACCTCGCCTCATATCACCTCCCTGACCTCGCCTCATATAACCCTCCCACCCCCAACCTCTCATCCCCAAGGCCTCGTTTCAACCTCACGAAAGCATCCCGGTCGATGTTATGGAACTTTTAAGAGATATTTCCACTAAAAGTCTTCTCTGGAATCCGCCTGTTTTTATCTCTCTGAATAGAACTGATCTTCTGAACAAATTTGACTTCCGTAATAGGTTTCTGAATTCTCATCCGTGGCAATAACGACTCCATATTTGCAGTTCTTAGTCCCAGAAACGCCAAGTAAACTCAGCTCTAGGGAAGACGCGAGTGTAAATCTCATATCTAATACCCATTAACGTCCCCTTCAATGCTCCATCGAGGCGCTAAAGTCTGCCCCGTCTTGGCAATATCCTGAGAAGAGGGTGAAGGAGGGGTGAGTACTGCTTGGGCTGTGGGAGTTGCCAGTCTTGAAAAGGGGTGAGTGGGGAAAGGGGGGGGGGTTCAGGAGTCCCCATTTGCTAACGAGGTCATTATGGCTCCTTGATGAGTCTGAGCGAGTCTGAGCTCCTTACGCCGGTGAAATATGGACGAGATATTAAGCTTCTGCCGAGGGAAGGACCGAAGCGTGTTTTGTGAAGGACTCCGACAGGCTGAGGGTGAGGGAGAGGGTCGGGGGGCGCGGCTGTGTTGTGAGTCCTCCTGCTCTCACCATTAACTAACGGAGAGGTTTTGTTACGTTGCTAATTATAAACATTGTAGTGTGTGGTATGGATATCGGGTTTTTTTATTTTTTGTACGCTTACTTTAGGGAATTGTGTGAGGGTGTCAGGTGTGAAGGCGGCCTGCAGACGTGTTATAATGAGTGATGGATAACAGTACGTATTTTACCGGAGAGGTTTTGTTGCGTTGCTAATTATAAACATTGTAGTGTGTGGTATGGGTATCGGGCTTTTTGTACGCTTACTTAAGGGAATTGTGTGAGGGTGTCAGGTGTGAAGGCGGCGACCAACGTGTTAAAATGAGTGATGGATAACATTACTAATTAAATTTAACAGCGGTGGTAAATGATTAATGAGTGTTTGTTACATTACTCCTTATTTGGTCTCTTGTTATATAAGCAGAGACGATAATGCAAGGGACGTCTTACCTCATATGGCCACAACACCTAAGACGGCAAGATTAACTGACGATCTATCTAGGAATCATCTAATAAAAGTAAACTGATCTAGTAAAAAGTTCAAAAATAATCGTAGCCACGCAAAAACGACGTACCAACCGACATACCTGGAGGGCCGAGGGGCGAGAACACTAAAAATCAAGATAATATTTACCTAGAGCAATTAAATTTTAACTATAGGTGACAGGTATGTGGTCAGTCAATCTTGATGTTTACGACGGAGCGGAGCGGCGAAATTAGCAAACAAGCTTCCCTGCTGCGTTTATGGCACCGTAATGAAGCCAGAGAGGCCGTGACGCGCTGTCCTTGGCTTCCACCTTGATTGATTACGCCAGGGATGTCAGGCTGCCAGACGCACACTACTGAAGGAGGCGCAGAAGGGAGGACGTAGATTAGAGGGGACGGGGGATGGCTGAAGGGGGACAGGGGATGGGTGAAAGGGGACGGAGGATGGCTGAAGGGGGGACGGGGGATGGCTGAAAGGGGACGGAGGATGGCTGAAGGGGGACGGAGGATGGCTGAAGGGGGACGGGGGATGGCTGAAGGGGGACGGAGGATGGCTGAAGGGGGACGGAGGATGGGTGAAGGGGGACGGAGGATGGCTGAAGGGGACGGGGGATGGCTGAAGGGGGACGGGGGATGGGTGAAGGGGGACGAGGGATGGCTGAAGGGGGACGGGGGATGGCTGAAGGGGGACGGGGGATGGCTGAAGGGGGACGGAGGATGGGTGAAAGGGGACGGGGGATGGGTGAAGGGGGACGGAGGATGGCTGAAGGGGGTCGGAGGATGGGTGAAGGGGACGGAGGATGGGTGAAAGGGGACGGAGGATGGGTGAAGGGGGACGGAGGATGGGTGAAGGGGGATGGAGGATGGCTGAAGGGGGACGGGGGATGGCTGAAGGGGGACGGAGATTAGTGGATCCAAAGGTGCTGCAGAGTCACCCGGATGTCAACTTTACCTCCGATGATGGAAAATATATAAAATAATGAATACACACACAGAAAAACATTGTAATCTATATTGCTTGTTTTTATTAAGCTAGAAAGATAACTAATTTGTCCTATAATTGAATTTTCTAGACCGATAATTATCATTCATGTGGTGAGTCATTGTATTCTAGCTGATGTGAAAACAGTACTTGCCATGAATTTACGAGGTGGCCCATTTAATTAAACAAGGAATGTAGGTTTTGCGATAAATTAATTAAAATCTCCATTACCATAATATTATATAAACTAGTGAAGCTTCAACAACTAGGTAAACACAACTAGGTAAATACAACTAGGTAAATTTACACACACACACACACCAGGCCCTGTAAAACACAACTAGGTAAACACAACTATATATATATAGGTAAACACAACTAGGTAAACACAACTAGGTAAACAGAACTAGGTAAATACAACTAGGTAAATGCAACCTGACCATCATGTATAATGTCCATAACTATAACATTAAAATAACTATACAACATGTGAATCACCCCAGTCCACCGTAACTACCGCAATGGACGGTGGACTGGTAAAGTGATGGTTCAATGGTAGTACAGCTTGTTAGATTGTATTCAAAGGCACCCAGTATACCCTTACATTACCAGTACCATAGCTCAACATGTATAATAGCGAACACTATGTACTTATAACAGTGAAGCTCTACACTTATATAATTTTCATGGTATAATCGTTTAGTTGCGTGCCTATAATATCTTAGATCAGGAATGATAAATATAGGGATGTCTGTTTCTGAATTTGCATCATTGAATAGACTTGAGTATGATAGATGTACAAGTATTCTTCAGATATTTCTATTCCTATTATATTCAAGTTGGATTAGATTAAGGTACGAAGCCATAAATTTGTCATCACGCCAGGAAGTAACATTTAAGGTCTTGTTTCTCTCTCATTTTTGTGGCTCAGAACTTTTATTACAGTACAGAACATATTATATCTTATGCTATGTCACTATAACTACCACCCGCTGCTCTAACTGGATAACCTTGTAGTTGGTACTTGCAAAGTGTCTAGATAGGATGAAAATCTTATCTTATGCTCTAACTGGCGTAGGTAGTAATAAAGGAAAGGTCAGGGAGCAACATACGTATATACAGGTGCATTCAAACCACTTAACGTACGCAAAATATAGTCAAAATAAATGGCAAAGTATTAATGATGCCTGGATGTACTACGTTTTGCAATGCTTCTCTTGCATTATCTCATGTTCGCATCTTTATGTTAGTATAGTGTCACTTATTTCCTACCGTCTTATCAAACCACTTCACGTACAAAAATTAAAGCAGAAAAAAATAGTGGGTCTTGGACGTACGTTTTGCAATACTCCTCCTTCTTTATCTCATGTTCGCATTAATATATTACTTTAGTCTCACTTATTTCCTACCGTGTTATCAGCTTGTTTCTTACGTTATCGTCACTTTCAATTTTTTCATGTCACCAGCTCATGTTTCTTAATGTATCGGTCGTTGCAGTGTGTTGGCAGCCTTCGTTTGTATCCTTTCCATGGCGTTATCGGCTTCTGTTTTCCTCTCTGGCTGCCACTTTCACGATGCAGCAACAGTTCGCTCGTGTTTTTTGTTTTCTCTTACCGCGGTGTGAATTCCCTTGCAGCCTTGCGCGCCAAACCTTCCCACCTCGACCCCTCCTTCTTCCCTTCCTCCTTATTCTCCCTTCCCTCCTTTACTCACCCTCCCTCCTTTACTGTCCCGCCCTTTACTCACCCTCCCTCCTTTACTGTCCCGCCCTTTACTCACCCTCCCTCCTTTACTGTCCCGCCCTTTACTCACCCTCCCTCCTTTACTCACCCTCCCTCCTTTACTGTCTCTCCCTCCTTTACTGTCTCTCCCTCCTTTACTCTCCCTCCCTCCTTAACTGTCCCGCCCTTTACTCACCCTCCCTCCTTTACTCTCTCTCCCTCCTTTACTGTCTCTCCCTCCTTTACTGTCTCTCCCTCCTTTACTATCTCTCCCTCCTTTACTGTCTCCTCCTCCTTTACTGTCTCTCCCTCCTTTACTATCTCTCTTTCCTTTACTGTCCCTCCCTCCTTTACTGTCTCTTCCTCCTTTACTGTCTCTCCCTCCTTTACTGTCTCTCCCTCCTTTACTGTCTCTCCCTCCTTTACTATCTCTCTCTCCTTTACTATCTCTCCCTCCTTTACTGTCTCTCCCTCCTTTACTGTCTCTCCCTCCTTTACTGTCTCTCCCTCCTTTACTATCTCTCTCTCCTTTACTGTCTCTTCCTCCTTTACTGTCTCTTCCTCCTTTACTGTCTCTCCCTCCTTTACTGTCTCTACCTCCTTTACTATCTCTCTCTCCTTTACTGTCTCTTCCTCCTTTACTGTCTCTCCCTCCTTTACTGTCTCTCCCTCCTTACTATCTCTCTTTCCTTTACTGTCTCTCCCTCTTTTCCTGTCTCTCCCTCCTTTACTGTCTCTTCCTCCTTTTACTGTCTCTCCCTCTTTCTATCTCTCTCTCCTTTACTGTCTCTTCCTCCTTTACTGTCTCTCCCTCCTTTAAATATCTCTCTTTCCTTTACTGTCCCTCCTCCTTTACTGTCTCTTCCTCCTTTACTGTCTCTCCCTCCTTTACTATCTCTCCCTCCTTTACTATATCTTCCTCCTTTACTGTCTCTCCCTCCTTTACTGTCTCTTCCTCCTTTACTGTCTCTCCCTCCTTTACTATCTCTCCCTCCTTTACTATATCTTCCTCCTTTACTGTCTCTCCCTCCTTTACTGTCCCCTCCCTCCCTTTACTATCTCTCTTTCCTTTACTGTCTCTTTCTCCTTTACTGTCTCTCCCTCCTTTAATGTCTCTCCCTCCTTTACTATCTCTCTCCTTTACTGTCTCTCCCTCCTTTACTGTCTCTCCCTCCTTTACTGTCTCTCCCTCCTTTACTGTCTCTCCCTCCTTTACTGTCTCTCCCTCCTTTACTGTCTCTCCCTCCTTTACTATCTCTCTTTCCTTTACTGTCTCTTCCTCCTTTACTGTCTCTCCCTCCTTTACTCTCCCTCCCTCCTTTACTGCCCGCCCTTTACTGTCCCGCCCTTTACTCATCCTCCCTCCTTTACTGTCCCGCCCTTTACTATCTCCCTCCCTCCTTTGCTCTCCCTCCCTCACACTCTCTCCCTTCCAAGCCCTCAAGCAATACCATCCCTTCCGTTTACCTGAATGCATAACTTCCCTCACCACACCTCTAACTTCCTCTCTCGCGTTCTCTCCCACACCAACCAACCCTTCCCCGTGCCCTTTACTTCCCTTTCCCATCATTGCACACACACACACACACCTACACACACACACACTCACACACACACACACACACACACACACACACACACACACACACACACACACACACACACACACACCACAACACACACACACACACACACACACACACACACAACACACACACACACACACCACAACACACACACACACACACACACACACACACATTCTCTCCTGCACCTGCCCCAAAATATTTCCTATATATTCTCCCTCATACCCTTTCTCTCATCCTTCCCAATGCTCTTCTACGTTATATAGCACTCTGCCTCTCCTCTCTTGCAATTGGTGTGTTATTTGTCTGTGTGTGTGTGTGTGTGTGTGTGTGTGTGTGTGTGTGTGTGTGTGTGTGTGTGTGTGTGTGTGTGTGTGTGTGTGTGTGTGTGTGTGTGTGTGGTGTGTGTGTTGTGTGTGTGTGTGGTGTGTGTGTGTGTGTGTGTGTGTGTGTGTGTGTGTACCTTATCGTATGTTTCTGTTGTGTATTTCGTTATCTTTTTGTCTATTTTGTTTTACCACTTTATTGGTATGTCTGTGTGTTGCTGCCCCCCCCCTCTCTCTCTCTCTCTCTCCCTCTCTCTCTCTCTCTCACACTCCCTCTCTCTCCTCTGGCGTAAGCGTAAAGTGCAAGGGAAGCTCCCGTTTAAAGTGCGTTTCCGACACGGCCTGACTGTAGAGTTTGTGGCGGCGTAAAATGTGAGGCTCTCGGGTAATTGTGCAAGGTGGGAGGAGGAGGAGGAGGAGGAGGAGAAGGAGGAGGAGCAGGAGGAGCAGGAGGAGGAGGAGGAGGAGGAGGAGGAGGAGGAGGAGGAGGAGGAGGAGGAGGAGGAGGAGGAGGAGGAGAAGAAGAAGGAGGAGGAGTACGAGGAGCAGTTGGTTAGGATGATGGTGGTAGTGGTTGAGGTGATAGGAGTGGAGGATGAGAAAGAGGAGGTAATAGTGTTGGTGGTTGAAGAGACAGGAGGAGGAAGAGTAAGAAGGAGGAGGAGGAGGGGAGAAGGAAGAGTAAGAAGGAGGAGGTGGAGGAAGGTGAAGGAGAAGGAAAATATAAGACATGTAGAATGGAGAGTAACATTTTCTTTATTCGTCTTCAGTTTTTATCTTCTTACTCCACTGTCCCCTCTCTCCTCTCTCCTCCCTCTTCTCTCCTCTCTCTCTCTCCTCCTCTCTCTTCTCTCTCTCTTCTCTCTCTCTCTCTCTCTCTCTTCTCTCTCGCTCCCCCTTCTCTCTCTCTCTCCCCCCCTTCTCTCTCTCTCTCGTTCCTTTACAGTCTTTCTTCTCGCTCCATATTTCCTGTCTCCCTTTTCAGCAATATTTTCCCTCTCCATATACATTAACCTTCCTTTGTCTCCTCCCTTTCTTCTTTTCCAACTAGTCTTCCTCTTGCCATTACTCCTACGTGCCTATTTCTTCCCTTTGTTATCACACCACCTCGCAAAGTCAATATTTTCAACGCCATGCCATTCCATTTCGTTGTTATGCTTCGGTCGTCTGTTTTTTATCCACTCGGTCCTATTCCTTTAATATTATCAATAGCAATTTGTTATGTCTCTTTCTTCTCCCCTTCTTGTCTTATGTAACCCTTTTTCTATCGTCTATTAGTTTGTATTCCTTTATTATTATCAATATTAATTTGTTATGTCTCTTTCTCTCCCCTTCTTGTCCCTATTTTGCCTTATTTCTGCCTCTTTCTCTCCCCTTCTTGTCCCTATTTTGCCTTATTTCTGCCTCTTTCTCTTTTTTTCATAAGAATATAAGAAAATAAGGAAGCTACAAGAGGCCGCGAGACCTACACGTGGTAGTTCCTGTTACTTAACACTACCTACATCTACCTTTCATCCCCATCCACAACACTGTCTAGCCTCCTTTTAAAGCTCCCTATTGACTCCGCACTGACTACCTGACGACTGAGTCCATTCCAATCATTTACCACCCTATTTGTGAACCAGTTTCTCCCTATTTCCTTTTTAATTCTACGCTTTTCCAGTTTTAATCCGTTTTTAGTCTTATTTAATTTTGTTTCTATCCTTCATTAGTCTTGTGTTTATTGCTACGTCTCTCCTGTGCTCAACTGTGTGGTAGCCGTACGTTTCGGCCACGGACGTTTCGACCACGGACGTTTCGACCACGGACGTTTCGACCACGGATGTTTTGGCCGTTAGGTTAGGTTAAGTTAGGTTAGGTTAGGCTGAGGTTAGGTTAGGGTAGGTTAGGTTAGGTTAGGTTAGGTTAGGTTAGGTTAGGCTGAGGTTAGGTTAGGGTAGGTTAGGTTAGGTTAGGTTAGGTTAGGTTAGGTTAGGGTAGGTTAGGTTAGGTTAAATTAGGTTAGGCTGAGGTTAGATTAGGTTAGGTTAGGTTAGGTTAGACTGAGGTTAGGTTAGGTTAGGTTAGGTTAGGTTAGGTTAGGTAGGCTGAGGTTAGGTTAGGGTAGGTTAGGTTAGGTTAGGTTAGGTTAGGTTAGATTAGGCTGAGGTTAGGTTAGGCTGAGGTTAGATTAGGCTGAGGTTAGGTTTGGTTAGGTCAGGTTGCGTTAGGTTAAACTTTGTGTATCAGGCAGCCAGTTCGACCTTGGAAATTGGCTTATAGAGAACGCTTAAACCTAATTATTATCCGCTCGCCTGGAATGAAGTCAAGGAAGCGAAGATCATGCATTAATGAGACAGTCGATCGCTCTCTCTCTCTCTCTCTCTCTCTCTCTCTCGTCTCTCTCTCTCCCTCTCTCTTTTGTGTGTGTGTGTGTGTGTGTGTTCT
>JACEEZ010003904.1:75000-89706 GCA_016584305.1 Chionoecetes opilio | reverse complement strand
TCCCTGTATTCCCTTGTATTTCCACGTTTTTCTTATTCTGAATTTCCTCTGTATCTGTATTTCCCTGTATTTCCCTGTATTTCCTGTATTTCTCTGTATTTCCCTGTATTCCTGTATTTCCTGTATGTATTCCCCTGTATTTCCTCTGTATTTCCCTGTATTTCCCTGTATTTCCTCTGTATACTGTATTTCCATCTGTATTTCCCTGTAATTTCCTGTATTTCCCTGTATTTCCTCCCTGTATTTCCCTGTATTTCCTTGTATTCCACTGTATTTCCTCTGTATTTCCCTGTATTTCCCTGTATTTCCCCTGTATTTCCTGATTCCTGTATTTCCTGTATTTCCCTGTATTTCCTCTGTATACTGTATTTCCCCTGTATTTCCCTGTATTTCCCTGTATTTCCCCTGTATTTCTCTGTATTTCCCCTGTATTTCCTCTGTATACTGTATTTCCCCTGTATTTCTCTGTATTTCCTCTGTATTTCCCTGTATTTTCCCTGTATTTCCCCTGTATTTCCTCTGTATTTCCCCTGTATTTCCCTGTATTCTGTATTTCCCTGTATTTCCCTCGTATTTCCCCTGTATTTCCCTGTATTTCCCTGTATTTCCCCTGTATTTCCTCTGTATTTCCTGTATTTCCCCTGTATTTCCTCTGTATTTCCCTGTATTTCCCCTGTATTTCCTCTGTATTTCCCTGTATTTCCCCTGTATTTCCTCTGTATTTCCCTGTATTTCCCTGTATTTCCCCTGTATTTCCTCTGTATTTCCCTGTATTTCCCCTGTATTTCCTCTGTATACTGTATTTCCCTGTATTTCCCTGTATTTCCCTGTATTTCCCTGTATTTCCCCTGTATTTCCTCTGTATTTTTCCTGTATTTCCCCTGTATTTCCTCTATCCTTATCTGTATTTCCCTGTATTTCCTTATTCCCTGTATTTCCTCTTTGTATTTCCTCTGTTTTCCCTGTATTTCTCCTCTGTATCTGATTCCTGTATTTCCTCCTGTATACTGTATTTCCCCTGTATTTCCTCTGTATTTCCCTGTATTTCCCCTGTATATCCTCTGTATTTCCCTGTATTTCCTCTGTATTTCCCTGTATTTCCCCTGTATTTCCCCTGTATTTCCTCTGTATTTCCCTGTATTTCCCTGTATTTCCCCTGTATTTCCCTGTATTCCTTGTATTTCCCCTGTATTTCCTCTATACTGTATTTCCCCTGTATTTCCCTCTATTTCCTATATTCCCCTGTATTTCCCCTATATTCCCCTGTATTTCCCCTGTATTTCCCCTGTATTTCCTCTGTATTTCAGTTTACCTCTCTATTGTCACTTACCATCTCTCTATTTTTCTATGTCCTCTTCGATTCCCCTTTCGGTTCCTCCATTACGTTTCTTTTAGTCAACACTCTAACACCATTTACTTCCACTTACAATCCTCTATTTTTCTGTTTCCTTTTCTATTCCTCTCTTCATTTTCTATATCTCGACAAAACGACAGAATTCCAATACCAATTTTTATTCCTCCACTTGCTTTCTTTAGTCAATACTCCCACACTATTTATTACCATTTCCTCATCTTCCTATTTTTCGTTTCCTTTTCTATTCCTCTTTCCCGTTTTCCTTGTACCACACTTTATGTTCTATATCTCGACAAAGCGACAGGAACTACTGGATAAAGAATACGAGGCTGTGTAATGGGAGTTCTCGTCGCTAGTAACTGCTCTAGATTTGCATAATGTCGTGTGTGGGAGTGTATTCTCGTCTCTACTTGTGGTGGCTGGTCCTAAGATTGTCCCTGGATGGTCGAGATATGAATGGATGGTTGAATGGTTGGTTCCTGGGTATACATATTCGTACACTGGTTAGTTGAGAAATTGGATGGTTCTTGGGTATAGATATTAGAACCCTGGTTAGTTCATTTAAAGAATGGATGGTTTGTTATTGATAGTTTTCAGTGTATACATGGATGGTTGACTAAAGTAGATGATGGTTGATTTGATAGTTAATGAATGGTTCGTATACAGACGTTGTTTAGTTAGGTAATTTTATGGTAGAGTCATTTATTATCATTGATTAGTCGTTAATGAGAGTGATTAGACCCAAGAGATTAGTTCATGATAAAAAATGTGCCTTTTTACTCAATGATCTTTACTGAATGGTCGAGAAATGGACGGTAGCTTCTATCATGATTTCATTCTAACTCATTATCGTTTCATCACTGAGGTTTTACATTACACATACTCCTACGTTCTGGGACTCATTATGAACTCTCGCTGTGTACATTTACGTTCTAATTAATACCAAGAGTGGTGATGAGAGACGGAAAGAATACAAAAATGCCAAAATTCTAAAACCATCGACTAGAGACTTCAAGACTGAAAGAATTGAAACCGGAGCAGCATTTTTTCCTGTTATTTGTTTCCCTCCGCCCACTACGGCACCACAGTGGGTAAAATGTTCCTCTCTCCTCACCGCCCTTTCTCTCATCCTACCATGACGACGTAACTCTTGTAGCAGTCTATGAACCTGCAGGATGTGAAGCACGACGTGTTTACAACTTCATTCATTACAACCTTTCATTACAACCTTCAGCGTAACAACCTTTCATTACCACCTTCAGCGTAACGACCTTTCATTACAACCTTCAGCGTAACAACCTTAATTCATCCTTCCTTACACCTTCAGTACACCTCAACAACCTCTTACTGACACCTTGTCTCCCTCCTCTTTCTCACCTCTTGGCTGTCCCCTTGACATACACCTTTGACGTTCAACGGTTTCAAAATTTCAGAAACCCTTTCAAAACTACATGCATAATTGATAAGGAGGAGGAGGAGGGTGATGTAATCCCACAAGGTGCTTGAAGAAGGAATACTCCCTGACATCTTTTCTCGTTTGCTTGGTCCTTGGATGGGACAGGTTGATGTTATGCGTTGATTTTCGGGTTCGTATCAAATTTAGAAGAGAAGGTATGAAATGCGAGGCTTGAAGAGGAAGATGAAATTGTGGTGTTGGATGGGAGAGAGAGGGAGAGAGGAGTCGAATTTAGAAGACGAGAATATGGAGAGTGGGAGAGAAGGGTAGAGAGAGAGAGAAGAGAGAGAGGAGAGAGAGGAGAGAGAGACGAAAGAGAAAGGGAGAGAGAGGGGAGAAGAGAGGAGAGAGAGAGAGAGAGAGAGTTTAGAATATACCCTTAAAAATTAATGCAAGGGTTTAAAGCTCGGTTTAGAACACATCAAACGCACGATGAGACGGAATATGCAAATGAAAAAAAACGAAAAAAGTAGCGAAAGTAGAGAGAAGAAGGAGAGGAGAAAGAAGAAAGGGTAGTAGAGTCAAAGAAGAGGGAAAGAGGGAAGGAGGGAGAAAGATAAAAGAAGGGAGGAACTAAAAACGAATGAAAAGCGTCATTAATTATGCAAAAAATGACAGACCGTATAGCAAGAGGAGAAAAAACACGAAACAAAACAAAAAATAAGAGGTATATAGGAACTACCTCATGTCTTGCGGCCTCTTGTAGCTTCCTTATTTTCTTATGTTCTTATAAAGGAAAATAGATGAATAGAAGCTCAGGTGTACCAAGAAAACGGAAGAGGGGATGGGAGGGAAGGCTATGGGGCCGTATGGGGGTAATGAAAAGAGATGAGATTACAAGCCGAGGAAGAAAAGTGAGGAAGGGCGAGGGGAAAGAAGAATGGAATAGCTGAGTAAATGACATGATGCAGTTGAACAAGGGACACTTATGCTCATTGGAGTAAGAAAAGCTGATAGAGGAGGAGGAGAAGGAAGAGAGAGGAGGAGTAGTAGTAGTAGTAGTAGTAGTAGTATAGTAGTAGTAGTAGTAGTAGTAGTAGTAGTAGTAGTAGTAGTAGTAGTAGGAGGAGGAGGAGGAGGAAGAGGAGGAGGATACAAATACAAAGGAATACAAAGGAAACACAAACACCAACAGACCAATAGGTCCTTACAAGGCTGTTTGCTTTAACTACACTACACTAACTAGATAATAAGAGAGAAAGGATAGGAAAGTAGAAGGCTCCTCCCCACCCACCCATCCCTCCAGCCGAAGCTGGCCGGAAATGAAGTGATACCATGCAATATAGAAAAACTGCATGGAATTTGTGAGGAAAGTTGAAAGCTGTAATCTATGGCTAACTACTACTATGTTTGTGGGGGTAGGTTTAGTGCTTGATAGTAGGGTCATGTTATGTGTGTTTTGTAATGGTGGGAACACAGTGAGGAGGTTCAAGGGTGGTGCGGCAGCCTTGCCTGGCGCTTTCTTGGGAGGCAGCAGTCAATCAGGCCCCAGCTCCGTTCAAACCACTGCGGATTGTGTACTTTCCATGTAGGACGCCGTACACTTCAATGCCCCTGCAGCAGTGACCCCTGGTACCTTAAATCCCGATGGTGGTCACTAACTGTCAGGACCCTAACTGATCCACAGCCCGTCACAGGTCGAGAGAAGTAGTGGTAACCGTTAACTCTGAGCTATCTGGATGCCTATCGGAGGAGGAGGAGGAGGAGGAGGAGGAGGAGGAGGAGGAGGAGGAGGAGGAGGAGGAGGAGGAGGAGGAGGAGGAGTCCATTCCACTACAACCACCAATAGATTGTTTTGTGTTAGTTAAGAAAAGTGCAACATTTCTTATCTGTTATAAATTAAACATTTCATTCTGCTTATTGTCCTCCCGTAAATAAGCGCGCACACACACACACACACGCACACACACACACACACACACACACACACACACACACACACACACACACACACACACACACACACACACACACACACACACACACACACACATGCACACACATAAAACAAAGAAATACATAACTAGAAAAAACATGAGATAGAAGAGAAAGAGAGAGAGAGAGAGAGAGAGAGAGAGAGAGAGAGAGAGAGAGAGAGAGAGAGAGAGAGAGAGAGAGAGAGAGAGAGAGAGAGAGAGACTTCCCTAATACACAGTAAAAATCATATCTATAAAATATTAGACGATACTATAAATAACAAGCAAATAAGTAACAGCTAAATCATCAACACAAAACGAATTACATACGGGAGTAAAACAAGACACCATATCAGTAACCAAAGTAGAAGATAAGATGATAGAAGTAAAATGAACAGGAGAACATAAAAGCAAAGAACACATACCATAACACTAATCAAAAATCCTTTATAGACGAGCATATATACCCAACCTTCTCCTACTTAATGCATATGATTGGTTATCGTTAGAGGGGAGTGCATTGATTGGTGGATAGAAGGGGAACAGGGTCATTATCCATCAAGTAACTAGACGCTGATTTTTTAATGAGACGAAAAATCCTGATCCCTTGCTGCTTACTGACTGATATATGATGCCAGGAGAAGGGAATACTACGCTTCTTCTAAATGTCACTTGCATGTTATCATAGTTAACCATATTATCAGGTAAACATAGGCATCATTTAACCATGTGACGTTAAGATAGAATGGAATTTTCGCCTCTTTATAAAAAATAGACTATATTAGCATTGACAGGAACTACCTCGTGTAGGTCTCGCGGCCTTTTGTAGCTTCCTTATTTTCTTATGTTCTTATGTTCTTATGAGAGGAATTATAGTTTATCGGTGTCAGAGAGCTAAAATAAGGCCTAAAAATGGCAATCAGGTAAAATCGGGTAAACATAGGCATAATTTTAAGTATGAGATCTTAAGATAGAATAGAATTTTCACCTCGTTATAAAAAATAGATTATAGTTAGCATGAAGGTTGTGAGGGAGGGTTTCTCGAGGACTAAGGGAAATGATGGATAAACAGTGAACAAGAGAGAACAAGAGGACAGTGTTTATCCTTAGTCTCAGGGGGATCGAGGGAGAGGAAGGGAGGGTGAGCGTGTGTGTGTGGGTGTAGAGGAGAAGGAGGGATCTTGTTAAAATGGGAGGGGGAGTGACGCTAGGGGAGTGAGGGGAGAGAGAGGGGAGAGTGAGGACGCGTGGGTGTGTGTGTGTTTGGGAGTGATGGTTAGCACAGGGATCTAATTATTGAGGGGAAGGAGGGAGAGGAGTGCATGGGAGGGTTGGATGATGACACAAACTTCTTATGTTTCATGGTACAAAAAAAAAGTGTCCCGTTCAAAGTCACTCTCTGATTTGTGGAGAGTGAGTGAGTGAGAGAGAGAGAGAGAGAGAGAGAGAGAGAGAGAGAGAGAGGAGAGAGAGAGAGAGAGAGAGAGAGGAGAGAGAGAGAGAGAGAGAGGAGAGAGAGAGAGAGAGGAGAGAGGAGAGAGAGAGTCGCAGGGGTAAAGGAAAGGAGGGGGAAAAGGGAGGAGAAGAGAGAGAGAGAGAAAGAGAGAGTCTGCAGGGGTAAGGAAGTGTGGGGAAGTAGAGAAAAAAGGAAGAAGAGGAAATAGGAGAAATAGGAGAGGAAAGAGGAAATAGGAGAGCCATAGTCAGAAAAGATCGAAGGATGAAGAGTAGAAATTAGTAGGTAGTAGCGTAGAAAAGAATTAAAATGAGATACTAATAATAGGAAAGTAAAAAGTTTGTGTAGTTCAAGAAAGGTTAAATGAGTTGATATTTAGGATAGGTTAGAACAATATAGAATAGGTTAAGGTTACATGGTATTTAAGAAGGTTCCTCTCTCTGCCTCTCTCCCTCCCTCCCTTCCTTCCTTCCTTCCCCTCCCCCCCTTCCTTCCCTTCCCTTCCTTCCCTTCCCTCCCTTCCTTCCCCTTCCTCCCTTCCTTCCCTTCCCTTCCTTCCTTCCCCTGCCTCCCTCCCTTCCTCCCTTCCTTCCCTTCCCTTCCTTCCTTCCCCTCCCTCCCTTCCTTCCCTCCCTGCCTCCCTCGTGGGCTATCCGGGGAAGGGCCGCGTCAGGTACTCTCGTCAGGCCTGGGAAGTTAATCAGAAAGTTAATATTCGTCAGCTTTAATAAGAGCGTCGCGTAAATTAACCCAAAATTTTCTCTGCATCCACCTGAAAACTGATGACTTAATTAGCTCGTGTCTGATAGTTGGGATGTTGAAGAGGCGAATGTCTGCTTGGTGGTGGTTGTGGTTGTGGTATTCTTAGTGGTCGATAGAGGCAATGGTAGCGAGTGGCAGTGGTGGTGGTAGTGGTTGTAGTAGTTGTGGTGGTCTGAGTGGTAGATGGAGGTAATGGTAGAAAAGGGCCGTGGTGGTGGTGGTGGTAGTGGTTGTGGTGGTCTTAGTGGTCGATGGAGGCAATGGTAGCGAGTGGCAGTGGTTGTGGCAGTGGCTGTGGTGGTGGTAGTGGATGTGGTGGTCTGAGTGGTCGATGGAGGCAATGGTAGCGAGTGGCAGTGGTTGTGGTGGTAGTTGTGGTAGTCTTAGTGGTCGAAGAAGGCAATGGTAGAGTGTGGCAGTGGTAGTGGTAGTGGTTGTGGTGGTCTGAGTGGTCGATGGAGGCAATGGTAGAGTGTGGCAGTGGTAGTGGTAGTGGTTGTGGTGGTCTGAGTGGTCGATGGAGGCAATGGTAGAGTGTGGCAGTGGTAGTGGTAGTAGTTGTGGTGGTCTGAGTGGTCTATAGAGGCAATGAAGCGAGTAGCAGTGGTGGTGGTGGTAGTGGTAGTGGTTGTAGTGGTCTTAGTGGTAAATGGAGGCAATGGTAGCGAGTGGCAAGTGGTAGTGGTAGTAATAGTGGTAATGGCGTTTACATTCACTGTATCCAAATAAACAGGGGTATATCCATGTGTCAATAGATCCTGGCAGCTTTTCCCCCCACCACTTTACACCGTGATAATCCCCTGAATCATCATTACGTGTTATAACATGAATTATCTATTAGCTACCGACGCACCTGTCACGGATTTCACACACCTGTTATAAGCCACTAAAAGGTGTTACGTCCCACAACCAATTAACAACTCACATCCCACGTCCACACCTAAACAAAAACAACAACAAGAACAACAATAATGATAAAACCACCAAGGCACAACACAAAAAAAAAGCAAAACAAAAAATCAAAGTGAGAACATAAAAGGGAGTAAAGAGGAAACATATTGAGGAAGGAAAGGGAAAATAAAGGGAAGGGAGGGGAACCTATCACATCCCACACTCACATCCTAGGTCCACACCCCCTCTGTCACATCCCACACACACTCAAGACCTCCACACACCCTCTGTCACACCCCACACACACTCACCACCTCCACACACCTTCTGTCATATCCTATACCCACCTATCATATCCCACACCCATCTATCACATCCCACACCCACCTAACACCTCCACACCCACCTATCACATCCCACACACACTCAATACCTCCACACACCTTCTGTCACATCCCATACTCACCTGTCACACCCCACACACCTGTCACACCCCACACACCTGTCACACCCCACACACCTGTCACACCCCACACACCTGTCAATGCTTCTCTGTCACCCTAACCTCACACCTGGCAATTTCACACACCTGAAACTCTTTGGATCTCGAGAAATTTCCATTTATATGAACAGAGGAGCTTAGGCGACCGTCCCTCACGCGAGCATTATGGGAGGTTCTCGACGGGGCCCCTCAAGTGACCGGCAGAAGCTCAACACGCCTTGCCATAGAAAGATTTTAAGATTTTACCCTCAACGCGTCATCTACTGAAAGGGTGCATCATAAACTGAACGAGCTATTTACTGAATGGATGTATTATAATGTTCTAGACGCGTATTTTATTGGAAAGTTTCATCATCTACTGAACGAGTATATTATTATCTGGACACTTTATTGACTGGGCAGATGCAAAAAGTAGATAGAATTTTTTTTATTTAACGTGTACATACATCATCTATTGCCACCCTCTTAGCCTGCAAACCTCTATTCAACCTCTCCCAACCCTGCATCCCTTTCATTATTCCTCCTTTCTTCTCCTCCTCCTCTTCTAACCTTTCCTCTCTCCTCCTCCTCCTCTTCTAATCCCCGTCTCACTCCGTCCCTCGCGATCTCTCCTCCACAGTTCACCGCTCATCCTCGCATCTCTCATGAAAGAAAAATATTAAAAAATCTTCTTCGCTCCACAAATCCTTCCTTGCCTTGATGCACCACTTCAACAAACATGCCTTACGTAATCCCTCCAATCCCTCCAAATCCTTCCAATCCTTACTACCTCCAATCACAGCCTCATTGCATTCCCCCAACACACCGAACAACACCCCCATGCATAACGCTCACCCTTTACATCCCTCCTATATACCCCAACCCTTACATCCCTCCTCCCCCAACCTAACTCTTTCCCCTTGCCCATAGTGTACCTTTTCCCTCAAACCTCGCACAGGAAGAATAGAACCTCGCACAGGAAGAATAGAACCTCGCACAGGAAGAATAGAACCTCGCACAGGAAGAATAGAACCTCGCACAGGAAGAATAGAACCTCGAACAGGAAGAATAGAACCTCGCACAGGAAGAATAGAACCTCGCACAGGAAGAATAGAACCTCGCACAGGAAGAATAGAACCTCGCACAGGAAGAATAGAACCTCGCACAGGAAGAATAGAACCTCGCACAGGAAGAATAGAACCTCGCACAGGAAGAATAGAACCTCGCACCAGGAAGAATAGAACCTCGCACAGGAAGAATAGAACCTCGCACAGGAAGAATAGAACCTCGCACAGGAAGAATAGAACCTCGCACAGGAAAAATAGAACCTCGCACAGGAAGAATAGAACCTCGCACAGGAAGAATAGAACCTCGCACAGGAAGAATAGAACCTCGCACAGGAAGAATAGAACCTCGCACAGGAAGAATAGAAACATCTGAACCCAACCTAGGAAACTTACGTGCCTGGTGAGAAATGGTAACTTGCACATTTGTACCAACAACGTGTTTACCGTATAAATTCAGGAGTGTCGTGAGAAAATACTAGCATAACATTGGGAGGAGGCGGAGGAGGAGGAGGAGGAGGAGGAGGAGGAGGCAGGAGGCAGGAGGAGGAGGAGTCAGGAGGCAGAAGAAAGAGGCAGGAGGCAGAAGCAGGAGGCAGGAGGCAGGAGGCAGGAGCAGGAGGAGGCAGGAAGCAGGAAAAACGAGAGAAAACACGTGAGTAAATAAAGTTTCAAAAGCAGACCATCTTTTGCTTCACCTTTTCCAGGAATTTAGAGTTTAAAGAAGCACTGGAGAAATTACGTTTATTTTACCATTACTATCTTATTATTACTATTACTATTACTATTACTTTACTATTTTATTTACCCTTACCATTCTATTACTATTTCTCACTCCTTATGTATTTCATTTCTTCTCTATTGCTCTTTTTTTTTAGAGTACGATTTTGAAGAGATTTTTCAGAGATTTTTTAGATATTTAAGATTTTTTAGGATTTAAGATTTTTTTCGATTTTTTATTAAGATTAAGATTTACGATTTTTTAAGATTTTCATTTCTTCTGTATTGCTCGTTTTTTTATAGCATTTCTTTCATTTATTTATCTATAGAACACCATTTCCTCTTAATTAACCCCTACACGCCCAGATCTTTCCTTTGCTATATATATTATCGTCTGTTAGCCATTACGAAAACTAGCTTACTATACCAAATTAGATAGTGAACAAGGGTATTAAGCAGGTTATATCTAAAGAATATTGCTCACATTCATTAAAGTAGTATAATGGTAGCCAAATTACAATAAATTCCGTTCTGGGCCTCAAGGGGTTAATGGCGCCTCATTTGTACAATAAATTTTCTTCTTTCTTGTCCTCATTCTCCTCCTTTTATCTTTCCTTCTCTTTTTTTTCTCTTTTTTTATCTCTCTCTTAACCCATTTCTTTGTTTCAACATTTCATCATTCATTTATCCGTTGAACACCATTTTATTCATTCATTTATCCATTGAACACCATTTCCTTCATTCATTTATCCATTGAACACCATTTCCTTCATTCATTTATCCATTAAACACCATTTCCTTCATTCATTTATCCATTAAACACCATTTCCTTCATTCATTTATCCATTGAACACCATTTCCTCTTGATTATTGGAGCCGACGTCATCTATATAACAATAGTTCTTCTTTCTTGTCCTCATTCTCCTACTTTTTTCTTCTCCCTCTTAACCCACATCGCCTCGGGGACTTCATGCATCATTCCATCCATGTCCTCTGCTCCTACCTCTTCACGCCTCTTTTCTTGTATTGTGACGTGTCTTTACATCTCCTTCCTTGCTCTACTTCTTACCCTCTCTCTCTCTCTCTCTCTCTCTCTCTCTCTCTCTCTCTCTCTCTCTCTCTCTCTCTCTCTCTCTCTCTCTCTCTCTCTCTCTCTCTCTCTCTCCCCTCTCCTCCTCTCTCCTCCTTGTCACTTTTATAGACACTTGCGTTTCCCTTCCTTCCTTCTATCTTTTTGCTTTCATCATTTCTTTGTCTTTCATATATTTTTTCTTGTTTTCTTTTCCTTTTTAATTATTTATGTATTTACTATTCAATACTTTCATTATTTCCTTCATTCATTCATTCCTTTTTCCTTTCCTTTCCTTTCTTTCATCCTACTTTTCTTCCTAACCTTCCTTCCTTCCTTCCTTCCTTCCTTCAATCCTTTATACCTGCCTTCCTTTTGACTTTCCTTTCTTTCTCCTCACCCTTTCTCACTCCTTTTCCTCTCTTCCTTCTCTCCTTCTATCGTTTTTCCCTCTATCCCTTCCATTCTTGTCTTCTAACTTTCTCCTTGTTGTAATTCGTCGTCATGGTCGTAGTCGGGTCGTAGTAATGGTCGTGGTCGTAGTGGTGGTCGTGGTGGTGGTCGTCCCTCACAACACGACACGGTCAATTACTCCTTGACTCCTCCTCCTCCTCCTTTCGTGGTAAAGTTTGAGGGTTTGGTAATCAACTTTGTAAACGTAAACCAAAAGTCATCAAGGGTATTCAAGAAACTCCACACTAACAACACTTTTATTTCTCTACAAAAATCTCTAGGCCTATCTATTCTGTATGGTTTCTAGTTAGGCTTATTCTACCTCTCTTTAATATGATTGTTTATAGTTTTAGAGTTTAGTAGAGAGAGAGAGAGAGAGAGAGAGAGAGAGAGAGAGAGAGAGAGAGAGAGAGAGAGAGAGAGAGAGAGAGAGAGAGAGAGAGAGAGAGAGAGAGAGAGAGAGATGTCATTCCTCTCTCTCTCTCATTCAAGAAACACGCTAACAACAATTTATTTTTTATTATACCTAACACATCTTCTTTCATTCCTAATAGAGTTTGGAGGGAGGGAAGAGAAAGGAAGATAGATAAAAAGGAAAGGAATGAGAGAAGGAATGAAGAAAAAGTGTGGATAAAGAACGTATTTATAGTCCGTCCTATTATCATCTGTCCCTCATTAAAATGGATCTGGGGATTGAGTTGTGAAATTTTTGAGACGTAATGAAAGAGAGAGGAACGTGACGCCGAGATGAAGAGCAGGAGGAACGAGAGGACAAAAAAGACATAGGAGGAAAACTGATGACAAGAGAGAGAAGCAGAGAGAGAGAGAGAGAGAGAGAGAGAGAGAGAGAGAGAGAGAGAGAGAGAGAGAGAGAGAGAGAGAGAGAGAGAGATGAAAGGGACAAATGACAGGGAACTTTGAGGAAAACACATGACACATACGAAGCGAAATAGGTCACCAAAAATGCACCAAATTATCTTGACTGCATGAAAGGAAACTTAGATCTGCAACGACTCTCCTTTCCGACATGCAGTTTATTTTCCCTTTTATGTAGCATCCTTTTCAGACGTCCTTATTTTTTCCCTTTAACTACCCTATTTCTTCAATAAACTACAAATGAAGAAAGTGAAGAAAATTTATCGAAGTAACAAAGGTTCATCTTGAGGTGTTCTACGTGATGCAGTAGTCGGCTTGTCAAAACACCTCATGGTTGTTGAGAAAATTTATATTTTGTACAAATGTACGGATATGCTATTTTCTCGGTTATTTACCAATCAATTTTTTTTTGCTTTACACCATATGATAGCCATTAATCTACTTCATATTTACTTCTCTATACATGTTGCACGTATCTGCCATAGTTTTTTTAGTTATTGAAAAAAACGTGATTTTCAAAAAAAATCAAGGCATACATACGCCTTGCAAAATTTGCAATATTTTTTGAAAAATTGATTTGCTTGAAAATTAGTTCCTAGCAGTTTTCAGGCATGCTCAACACGAATATGGAGTCAGTTTTCAGTTACAATGATTAGAAGTCCCTATTTCAGCCAATTCACAATGACATGATTTTCCAGATACTCCTTAAAAATCACAAATTAGATAAAACTTACTACAAGACATAAAAATGTGATAGGCATTGCTAGATTAATCATTACTTCAATACAACGATCAGTATTAGTATTTTCAGTATTGATATTAGTATTATTAATCCCTATTTCAGCCACCCATGCGATTGGCAAAGTACTTGTAAAAACCTGGGAATGCTATAGCAATCCTGTGGGACTTCTAATGCCCTCCCATGACTCATGTAGGATGCGTGAAGGAGCGAAGAGGCCCGTGAATGACTCTGAAGGATTGTATACAAAGCGAGGGATACTTAAAAAAATTGTTCTTCTTCCTCCCATTTCCTCACCTCCCTTTCTTCTCCTAGTTCCTCCTCATCCTCTCCTCCCTTCCTTGTCCCACCTCCTTCCTTCTCCTCCTCCTCGTCCCTCCTTCCCCTCCCCCCCTTCCCCCTCCTCTCCCCTTCTTCTTCCTCCCCCTCCCGCCTTCTTCCTCCGCCTATCGTATTTATACGATAATGATAAATTATCATGTATCAGATCACGCTAGGCAGCCAGCGGCACGCACCGCATGGGAGAGGTCAGACTCCCACTAGTAAGGCTAAGGATAATTCAAACTTTCTCGAATTATGGAAAGTTATTGAAAAATTTTAACTGGCCTGAAACAGGTCGAATTATCCGAAGTTTGAATTATATGGGTTCGATTTAGAGAAAGTTTACAGTACACTTATTTCACTCATCCATTTTTCCAAACAGTAATCTATCAATCCACCAACCTCATATACTCCACCCTTCCACTTACTAAATCTACCAACCGTACACCCTTAACCTATCCACAAACTACTAAAGCAACCTTCAATCTCATCCATCAATCCAACTATCTATCATAAAGTCGATTATAACCTAAAAACCTAACAATAAACCCTTAAATCAACATCAACTTTATCCACCAGTCCTACCATCTATTACAATATCGATTACACCACGTGAATCTATCTCATGGGAGCTCATTTTTCCCCTGGTCTTGTCTTGGCAGGTCGTTCCACGCTGTCACGCTATCAAACCCTTCTTCCTGCTTGTCTGACAGCACATAAACAACACACAGAGACAGACACACTATACCCATTCCCTGCGCCAGTCTGAGCCGTCGTGATAACACTGCTTTTCCAGATCACTTCACTTCACTTCACTCTGTCCTGGTGTCCTCTTTCCATTTATCTCTCTCTGTCTGTCTGTCTGTCTGTCTGTCTGTCTCTCTCTGTCTCTCTGTCTCTCTCTGTCTCTCTCTGTCTGTCTGTCTGTCCTGTCTTCTTCTGTCTTCTCTCTGTCTTCTCTCTACACCTCGTCGTCTCCTTCCCTTCTCTGTCCTCTCTCTCTCTCTCTCATCCTCTCTTCTCTCTCACTTCCTCTTCCTCTTCTCTCGTCCTCTCTCCATCTCTCTCTCTCTCTTCTCTCAATGTGCGCGTCCCTGTGCACTCGTCAGCGTTCGAGTCCGCCTAGTTCGTGCTGACGTGGCGGCGCT
>JACEEZ010003904.1:62500-72500 GCA_016584305.1 Chionoecetes opilio | reverse complement strand
CTTGTATATAAGTAATGCACAATTAACTTCATGTATGTTACTTTAAGCCTAATAAAACAATCAACCAATCAATCTATCTCTCTCTTAGTCTCTATTACGAAGCATATACCTATTTTTGTGGGTATTGAGAAGTGGACTATACATAAATATCGACCTTTTTTTCTCTCTTTTTCCCCTTCCTGGAACCGAATGAGACATATAAAAGGAAATCAGATCCTATTTTTCCCTTTTTCCTCGGTGGCAATGGTGGCAATAGACTCCTTAACCAGCTTCCTATTGTCCACAGCTGCCTGGCTACCTCCTCCTTCCCCTCCTTTACTCCATCTCTTATATTTCTTCCTCCTTTCCCCTCAGTTCCTCCCTCTCTCTCCCCTCTGTCTCCATGTCTCCACCTCAGCCGCGTCATTTATCTACCTCCCTCCCTCTCTCCCTCTCTCTCCTCCTCTCTCCCTCTCTCTCTTCCGACCTCCTTTCCTCCTTCTCTATCCAAGTCACTCCATTCATCTCTCCTTCCCTCCCTCCGTTAGTCACTTCGTCTTACATACCTCCCTCCCTCCCTTTCCCTCCCTTTCCCGCCCTTTTCTACCCATAACCACGTCCTCTCATTAATCTCATCACACGTCCCTCCCTATCTCTCTCCCTCCTTACCTCTCTCCCTCCCTCTCTCCCTCCCTATCTCTCTCTCTCTCCCTATCTCTCTCCCTTCCTCTCTCTCTCCCTGCCTCCCTTCCTATCTTTTTTTCTTTCCCTCCAGACATCATTAACCAGATCAAGACTTGTAGCGATCTCTGTCCTATTTTTCTCTGACGCGCTATCACTCGTGTTGTCGCATTCTGCATACTGATCAAGAGCCCTCACGTAATCTCTCTCTCTCTCTCTCTCTCTCTCTCTCTCTTCTCTCTCTCTCTCTTCTCTCTCTCTCTCTGGCCTACACTTAAGCCTCCTCTTTCTCTTTCTACTCTTATGGCTCAATAATTTTACACATACTGATCTTGCGGATATATTTTTCATCTATTATTTTTCTCGTGCTATGTTATGCAGCTTTGAATTTATTGGGACTGTTTATTTTGATATTTCTTGTTTTTTTATTATTCTCTTCTCCTTCAGACAGACAGATAGACAGACAGACAGACACCAAACAGTAGACAAATCGACAAATCTCTTCTATCTTTCCTTCTACCCACAAATCCACACACGGGAAAAAACAATAACCACCAGCACTAGCAACAACAGACCTCCCTTCTTCTATTCACAAATCCATGACAGAAAAAATAGCTTTTGTCAACACTTTTTTGTTCTTTCTGCCTCCCAGTCGCACCCCAAAAGCCTTTTTATTTAGCTCTACCAACGTACCGGCGACTCCCACTCTCCCCTTCAACCCACTAAACTAACACTACCTCTACTCTTTTTCATCCACACTTTATGGAGTCTGACACGGCCTGGTATTCTCTTTTTTATCCCATTTTGTGTGTTGAAAAAAAAATTGTATCATCTAAAATCTGAATCATTCGTCGTCACTAGATATTTTTCTCAATTCATCAGATTCACTAACACGACCCCTCCTTCTTCTTCTTCTCCTCCTCCTCCCTTTCCTCCTCCTCCTCCTCCTCCTCCTCCTCTTCCTTCTCACTCCTCCTCCTCCTTCTTCTTTTCCTCCTCCTTCTCCTCCTCCTCCTCCTCCTCCTCCTCCTCCTCCTCCTCCTCCTCCTCCTCCTCCTCCTCCTCCTCCTCCTCCTCCTCCTCTTCATTATCCTCCTCCTCCTCCTCCTCCTCCTCCTCACTTATGATTAACAATTTACTAATTTCCAAGTGAGAGAGATTCCCTGTCATGTTTCTATCTCATCTGTCAAAAAGAGTGTAGAGGTTTTCTTGTTCGTTTTGAAAAATAAATGTATTGCAATATTTGGAGCATAAAAAAGTACATAATGCTAAAGAGTTTTTTCATTTTTTCTTCCTCCTTCTCATCCCAGTTTTTTTTCATTCTTTTGCCTTTAAGTCTTTTCAACATTTTGCTTCACCTCCTCCTCCTCCTCGTCCTCCTCCACCTCCTCCTTCACCTCCTCCTTCTCCTCCTCTTCCTCCTCCTCCTTCTCCTCCTCCTCCTCCTCCTCCTCCTCCTCCTCTTCCTCCTCTTCTTCTTCTTACCTCTTGTTCTCCATCTTGTGTATCTCCTTTAATCCTCTTCAGTTGTTTTTTTGACCATTTTTTAATGCATGTATATTTCATTCGTCTTTCTTCTCATCAAATTTTCTTCTTATTCCACAATTATTCTCTCTATCACTCCTAATGTATCTTTTTCCTCACTTATAAATGCTTCTCCTCTCCTGCATCTCCTCCCTCTTTACTTAAACAATCATGCAAGAGAGAAAAATAAGACATAGCAAATACTTGAAATGAAAAGAAAAAAAGAGAAGAGGGGAACCATAGTAAAAAAATGATAAATGATGAAATGAGGTACGTATATATTTTATAACTATTTTTCTGCTTCGTTCCCTCTTTCATTTAATTCCCTTACTTTCTTTTGTTAACTAATTATATTGCTTAATTAATGAGTAACACTTTTTCTGTTACATCCATTACATCATCTTCATTGAAATGGCTATAATATTCTCCCATCTTAGATCTATTTTTCTATATATGTTTTTCTACTTCCTTCCCTCTTACATTCCCATGCCTTTCTTATGTTGACTAATTCTATTGCTTAATTAATAAGCGATCTTTATTCTGTTACATCATCTTCATTGAAATTCCTATAGTACCTCCTTCTTATTTATTATTCTTCATGCCCTCCCTTTATTTATTTACCTTCTCATCTTCCTTCTCCTTCCCTCTATTTACCCCTTTATTTTCCTTCTCCTCCTTCAGACCTCCTTCATGTAGTGCCAGCATTTTACAACCAGGAGTAAATAGAATGAGGCGCAATATGGCAAAATGATGTTAGAATCCCATTAGCACCTATGCATTGCCACTTATCTGTTGTGATGGTGATGGTGGTAGTGGTGGTGGTGGTGGTGGTGGTGGTGGTGGTGGTGGTAAGGCCTTGATAGCATGCAAAGGATGGGAGGGGAGTGAGGGACGGTGCCCCAACGAGAAGTGATGGGAAAGATACAGCACGTGGGAGAGGAAGGGGGAAAGGGAGGGTTGAGAGAGAGAGAGAGAGAGAAGAGAGAGAGAGAGAAGAGAGAGAGAGAGAGAGAGAGAGAGAGAGAGAGAGAGAGAGAGAGAGAGAGAGAGAGAGAGAGAGAGAGAGAGAGAGAGAGAGAGAGAGAGAGAGAGAGAGAGAGAGAGAGAGAGAGAGAGAGAGGGAAAGATGGAGGGGGTGGTAGGAATAGGTGATAAAGATATGTAGGGATAAAAAAATGTATGATTACGAAGATGGAATAAGACGAATGATGGAGGAGTGATTGCGAAGGAAATGAAGAAGAAGAAATGTACGTAGATTTGCGAGGAAGAGGGAGAGGGGAGATAGCAAGGAGAAAAGGGAGAGATAGAGAGAGTGAGAGAGAGAGATGATAGAGTAATTAGCAAGGGGAGAAGTGAGAGATAAGAAGCTGTAATAAGCAAATATTATCATACCTCAAGATGGAACATGGGAAAGAGAGCGAGAGAGAGAGAGAGAGAGAGAGAGAGAGAGAGAGAGAGAGAGAGAGAGAGAGAGAGAGAGAGAGAGAGAGAGAGAGAGAGAGAGAGGAAGAGAGAGAGAGTGTGTGTGTGTTTTGCGTCTGACTGTCTATTTGCCAAGCTCAAGGTACAATTTACAATCTTCTTAAGGTGCGAAAAAAACAGAATTATGACACATTTTATCTTGATTCCTGCTCTCATTTTTCATCATTCTCTTTATTACTTTTGAGATGGAAAGGGACCTCGTGAACCTCATTTCTGGCCCCAACAACGTGCAGTCTCGCAGCTCCGTCAGAATACTTAATTAGATGTCTGGGACTGTGAGAAAAAGCAGAGGTGTTGGCGGCGGGGGTTAGAGGGTGTGACAATTCTTACTTGGCGACCTTTGACTGGGGAACTTCGTGGAGAGTTTTAAGTGTGTTTATAGGATGCAAAATAAAAGCAGTATGATGTTATCGTCGACTTGTTATTTTTATATGAATCTCTTCGTTCGCTTCGATTTGGCCATGTTTATTTCGTGCTGCTTTGACTGAGGAACTTCGTGGAGAGTTTTAAGAGTGTTTATAGGATGCAAAATAAAAGCAGTATGATGTTATCGTCGACTTGTTATTTTATATTAATCTCTTCGTTCTCTTCGATTTGGCCATGTTTATTTCGTGCAGGTTTGACTGAGGAACTTCGTGGAGAGTTTTAAGAGTGTTTATATGATGCAAAATAAAAGCAAGTATGATGTTATCGTCGACTTGTTATTTCTATATAATCTCTTCGTTCTCTTCGATTTGGCCATGTTTATTTCGTGCAGGTTTGACTGAGGAACTTCGTGGAGAGTTGGGAAGGTGGGATGAATCGAGTGTTTATATGATGCGGTTACTCTTTAGGCTTTTTAGATTATTGGTTTTGCTTATAAATGATTTCTTCTTGTGTTCTTTGGCTGAATTTCGTGATTGGGAAGTTTATTTTCTTTCGGTAATATGTTTCGATAGTTTTTCAGTTTCTTTTGTTTTACATAATCGCCTTTCGTTTCTCTTCGGTTTGTATGATAAGAATATGGTAAATAATACAAAGTATCTCTTAGGTAAATATGTTATCTTGGACATTTCTTTCTTTTCGTCACTTTAACTATTCTTTTGTATATAAAAATCAAGGAAAACATGACATAATTTTGACATTCTTGACTAGCCTTTCATTCAGGTTTTCATCCCCCTTCCTATAACCCTATTTCCCTTCACCCCTTCCTCTCCCTTCTCCCTTTCACCCCTTCCTCTACCCTCTCCCTTCACCCTTCCTCTACCCTCTCCCTTCACCCCTTCCTCATCCCTACCCCTTCACCCCTTCCTACAACCCATCTCTTCAACCCTTCCTACAACCCCTCTTTTCACCCTTCCTCTACACTCTCCCTTCAACCCTTTCTCTATCCTCCCCCTTCACCCCTTTCCTCTACCCTTCCCTTCACCCCTTCCTACAACCCATCCCTTCACCCCTTCCTCAACCCTCTCCCTTCCTCCCTTCACCTCTTCCTCAACCCTTCCTCAACCCCAGCCCTTCACCCCTTCCTACAAACCTCTCCCTTCACCCTTCCTCTACCCTCCCTCCCTACCCAGCATCAGGCGTCCTCCTTCCCACTCTCTCCTTCCTTAATGAAATCAGCAGCAGCCACGGCCGCGCACAGTGGTGAATCAGCCATACAATTCAATTTAAGGCAAAGATGAAGCCTAGTAAGTCAATTGTCCCAGCGGCGCATCACTCTCCATTTGGTAACCACGCCACCACCACCACCACTACCACCACCACCACCATCACCACCACCATCACCGACTACCTGACTACCTCCTCCCATGCCTAATAAGGATACTCACATATCCAGTTTACAGAGTTACCTAAAGGAGCATATAGTAGTAGTTCATTGGATTGGAATGGACTCAGTCGTCAGGTAGTTAGTGTGGCAGTCAAGAGGGAGTTTTAAAAGGAGGCTAGACAATTTCATGGATGGGGATGAAAGGTGGATGTAGGTAGTATTAAGTAACAGGAACTACCATGTGTAGGTCTCGCGGCCTCTTGTAACTTCCTTATTTTCTTATGTTCTTATGTACTTCCATATTATCTCATCTCTTCCTCCCTCATCCACCTCTTCTGTATCATTTGTATGCATGTTTTGTCCTTCTTAGTTCTCGTCTTTTCTTTCATCTTCTTGTGTCTTCCTTCTTTCCTTCCTTCTTCAACATGGCAAATATATACGTATCTTCTTATATATTGGCACGAATCAAAGCTATATTATCACAGGACAGCAAACTTCAAACCGTCTCGTCTGTAAAGTTTCTCGCATCTCGCCTCAACTTTCACAACTTTCACAACTCCACAACCCCACCTCTTTAAGTCTCTTCTGCAGCATGGAGGCAGATTTTTCACATCCTTCACTCCTTCCACTCCCTCCTTCCCTCTTCCACTCCCTCCTTCACTCTTTCCACTCCTTCCTTCACTCCTTCCACTCCCTCCTTCATCCTCCATTCCACCCCTTTCCCCCCTTCCACCCCCATCCACTCCCTCCTTCACTCCTTCCACTCCCTCCTTCACTCCTTCCACTCCCTCCTTCACTCCTTCCACTCCCTCCTTCACTCCTTCCACTCACTCCTTCTACTCCCTCCTCTCCTTCTACTCCCTCCTTCACTCCATCCACTCCCTCCTTCACTCCTTCTACTCCCTCCTTCACTCTTTCCACTCCCTCCTTCACTCCTTCACTCCTTCCACTCCCTCCTTCACTCCTTCCTTCCCTCCTTCACTCCTTCCACTCCCTCCTTCACTCCGTCCTTCCCTCCTTCACTCCTTCCTTCCCTCCTTCACTCTTTCCACTCCCTCCTTCACTCCTTCCACTCCCTCCTTCACTCTTCCTACTCCCTCCTTCCCTCCTTCACTCATTCCACTCCCTCCTTCACTCTTCCACTCCCTCCTTCACTCCTTTCACTCCCTCCATCACTGCTATCCTACATATATATCTTCATGTGTATGTGTGTGCGTATACTTTTCTCTATTTTATCCTTTTCCCCCCATGTAGTACCTCACTCCCCTTCCCTCTAAAGCTCATATGATTCTCCCTCGTGCTTTTGCCTCATCATATTCACCATCAAAATTCACATGAAAAGGTTTATTCCTCCCCCTCTCCCACTTTTTTTAAACACTATTTCAAGCCCGTTTTTATCGCGGCTCTAAAAATTGTCCCGATACCCGATAGCAGAGGAGCCATTTTTGTCCTTTTACTCCGCCTAAAACCTCGATCCCTACCCTATTTACCTACCTCACGGGGCTTCAGTATTTAGCTTTTACTGCATATAGCAGGAAAATGACGGCTACTCATTTGGCCTCCCTGCTAAACACACACACACACACACACACACACACACACACACACAACACACCACACACACACACCACACACACACACACACGACACACACACCACACGCACCACGCACGCACGCACGCACGCACGCACGCACGCACGCAGCACGCACCACGAACGCACGCACGCACGCACCACGCACGACCACGCACGCACGCACGCACCACACGCACGCACGCACGCACGCACGCACGCACGCAGCACGCACGCACACGCACGCACGCACCAACGCCGCACGCACGCACGCACGCACGCACGCACGCACGCAGCCACGCACGCACGCACGACACACCACATATAACCACACACACAGACACACACACGCACACACACACACACGCACACATATATATATATACACACAAATCCCTGCTCGGCTAACAAGGTCTCGTCAGCTTTAGTAGAAGTGTCAACATTCCGTATAAACTCACACGGGAGAGTCAGGCGCCCACACACACACACTCTTGTTTCTTGTTTCTCTTGTTTGTTTGTTAGGGAAGCCTCAGAGCCATAGGATCTACCGCTGCTGCATATTAGTGTTCAGCCCGAAGCCACCACCCGGGCGGGGTGTACAAACCACGGCTGGCACCCGTACCATTCACTGCTGGGTGGACAGGGGCTACGGATTTCAAAAAGACACCCATCATCTTTCGCTCGCCCGGGATCGAACCCGGGACTTCTCGGTTCACACCACACACACACACCACACACACACATGGCAGGAGTAAAAATAAACACGACATTTACTGCGAGGAGAATAACAGACCACCTAACGAGAGATGATGGCAGGAGGAGGAGGAGGAGGAGAAGAGGAGTGAGAGGAGAGGAGGAGGAAGGAGGAGTAGGAGGAGGAGGAGAGAGGAGGAGGAAGAGGAGGAGAAGAAGGCGGTGGAGGAGGAGGAGGTGGAGGAGGAGAAGAGGAAGGAGGAGAGAGAGGGTGGAGGAGGGACAGGCAAGAAGATTTGAGAGGAGAATGCAGCCAAGAAGGGGGAGAGAGGAGGAGGAGGAGTGGTGAGAGAGGAGAGGGAGAGAGGAGAGAGAAGTGAGTAGTGAATAAGCGAGAGGAGGAGACGAGAGAGCAGAGGAGAGAGAGAGTAGAGAGATGTATGTAGAGAAGCAAGCAACGACGAGAGAGAGAGAGAGAGAGAGAGAGAGAGAGAGAGAGAGAGAGAGAGAGAGAGAGAGAGAGAAGAGAAGATGAACACTGAAAAGCATATAAAGTAAGTGATCATTAAAATTATTAAGAATACTAATTATACAAATAGAATCACTGTACGTTCCTTTATACGAACCAGTGTGACAATAGTAATGGTCCTACAGGAAGCAGCCATTATAGACATGTGTAAGATAGGTAAGTAGAGAGAGAGAGAGAGAGGAGAGAGAGAGAGGAGAGAGAGAGAGAGAGAGAGAGAGAGAGAGAGAGAGAGAGAGAGAGAGAGAGAGAGAGAGAGAGAGAGAGAGAGAGAGAGAGAGAGAGAGAGAGAGAGAGAGAGAGAGGAGAAAGAGAGAGAGAAAGACAGAGAATGATGAGAGAGAGAGAGTAAAATAGACGGACAAACAACACGATGACATAATAGAAGGAAAATCAGTCACAACACTTTTCTCAATTTCAAAACACAATTCACATCAGTCTTTACGTTTCTCCCCTCCTTTCTCTCTCTCTCTCTCTCTCTCTCTCTCTCTCTCTCTCTCTCTCTCTCTCTCTCTCTCTCTCTCTCTCTCTCTCCCCTCCTCTCTCTCTCTCTTCTCTCTCTCTCTCCTCTCGCTCTCTGTTCTCTCTCTCTCTCCGTCTCTCTCTCTCTCTCTCTCTCTCTCTCTCTCTCTTTGCCCCGTCGAAGGGAAGGGAAAGGGAAAGAACTGCAATATGTAGTCGCAGTGTTAAGTTTCCCGAGTGTTTCATCCTCGCTGCTATTAATAGACTGCACAGGCTGAATAGAAAGGCTAGCAGGTGTGTGTGTGTGTGTGTGTGGTGTGTGTGTGTGTGGGTGGGTGGTGTGTGTGTGTATGTCTGTGTGTGTGTGTGTGTGTGTGTGTGGGGCGAGAGAGAAAATAACAAGGATGGTCGAGCGTTAGTTGATGGTGGTAATGTTGGTTAGATTGTGATGGTGGTGGTGATTGTGGTGCTTGTGGTGATGGTGACGGCTCGTTTCGGAATTGTGGTGATTGAGGTGGTGATTGTGGTGATTATAGTAACAACTCATTCTTTAATTGTGGTGATTTAAGCGGTGATTGTGTTGGTGAGATTATGGTGGATGATGAAATACTTTTCAGATTTATTGTTTTGGTGATTGCCTTGTCCTTCATTCTTTTTATTATTTACTGTCTCTTTCTTACTCCCTTATGTGTGTCTGTTTTCTGTGTTTGGAGGGTTACATGACCTTGACCTTTGACCTCTACTGACCTCTATTAACCTTACATTATGATCAATTTTGAGTTTACACTGTGATGGATTTTGTTTTGAATCGAACTATTTTTCTGCTTCGATAAGTTTTTTTTTTTAGTATCAATAATTTCTTTTTTCAGGAATTTTTTGTTTATTTTGTGATGAATTTTGTTTTTGCATTTAACAATTTTTCTGCCTGGATAAGTTTTTTTTTTTTAGTATCAATATTTTTTTATTTTGTTCATGGTTCATGCATTTTTTTTATCATGGTTCAAACAATCATTTTTTCGTGGTTCATACAATCTTTTTTTTTAATGGTTCATACAATATTTTTTTTCATGGTTTATACAATCATTTTTTTTTCATGGTTCATACAATCTTCTTTTTTTCAGGGTTCATACAATCATTTTTTTTCATGGTTCATACAATCTTTTTTTTTCATGGTTCAAACAATCTTTTTTTTCATGGTTCATACAATCATTTTTTTTTCATGGCTCATACAATCATTTTTTTTCATGGTTCATACAATCATTTTTTTTTCATGGTTCATACAATCATTTTTTTCAAGGTACATGCATTTTTTTCTTTTTCTCGCCCCTCTA
>JACEEZ010003904.1:55000-57500 GCA_016584305.1 Chionoecetes opilio | reverse complement strand
ACCTGTTATTTGCTGCCACCATTTGCCTTACTGGTCTGTGGGTAGTGGGCTTATTTTAATTGCGTTTATTTCGATTCCTTATGTGAAAAAGAGAGAGAAAATCGATAAATAGACAGATAGATATATGGGTAGATAGCCTTACTGGTCTTTGGAGGGTAATACAGATCCTCTAAATTACGTTTTATGTACGATTCTGTATGTGAAAAAGATCAAAATCGATAAAAATAGACAAATTTGGCCAGTCTTTTGTGATGTAAACCCAACAAAAAATTGATAGACGGAGTAAAAAAAAAGATAGATAGTTGGATAGATATGAAAAAATAATTAAGATGAAAGAAAGACATACATAAATAGCACAGTAAAAGAATAGAGGCAATAATTACAATCACGCCTCGTTTTTTCACAGTTAATTGTTCCTTTTTTTCCTTCATTCTTTTCTTTCTCTCTCTCATTCCCTTGTATTTTTATCCATTTAATTTTCATTTTTCCTTCCTCCTTATTTTTTCCTCTTTCCCATGCGATTTTTCTCCATTGCACTTTCATTTCTCTTTTCTTCCATCCCTCCATCTATCTTATTTTTTCTTCCATCTATCCCTTCATTTATCCTCTCTCTACCTATCCCCCTTACCTCGCCTCTCCATCATATAGCTACTCTTCCACTGTTATTCTTCTTCCCTAGTCAACAGTAATCCTCTCCTCTATCTCTTTATCCTCTCTTCCCCATCCACTGTTAAGAGACGCTACCATAGATATAAAGTTAAGCTGGTATTTAAGTATGTCCTTCCCTCCCTTTCCCTTTCCCTTTCCCTTTTCCTCTCCTTCCCCTTCCTTTCCTTCCTATTAGTACACTGCCCTCTATTCCTCTTTCAACAACACTTATCTCCTATCAGCACCTTCCCTTTCCTCCCTCCTTTATCTTCCTTTGCAAGAAACATTCCTCTTCGAGACATCATTATTGTTTTGTCCATTTCCGTGTTGTCTATGTCTCTATTCCGTCCCTCTTAGCCTCCTCCTCTTCTCCTCCTCCTCCTCCTCCTCCTCCTCCTCCTCCTCCTCCTCCTCCTCCTCCTCCTTCTCCTCTTCTTCTTTTTCGTCAGCAGAAAATAAGGTTATGCATAGAGTCGAGTCGAATGTTAAAGGCCGCTCCTGAATATTGTAGTAGGGTTGTAAAATTTAACACAGGGAGAAGGAGCAAAACAACAAGGTACTAAAACATCGGTTAAGTATAGGCTACGTGGTGTTGTTGTGTATATCAGCTTCATTTGGTTATATAATGAGTGGTAGTAGACGTGGAAAGAGGCGTTTTATTCATTGTTTTGACCATTATACCCCGGAGAGTTTTCCCACAAGTCAAGAGGAATTTCAAGCGGGAAAGGAGAGAAAGAACGCGAGCCAGACGAATGGACTTGGCCGCCAAAATAATGTTCCCCGGACTGGCGTCACCCACCACCACCCTTTCCAGGATTTTGAGAGAGACTTACGACGGTACCTTTAGCGCTCGACACTCACCCGGACGCCAAACGACACTTGGAGGTCGTTGAGTGGCGCCCCAATCCTCTTAACCATTAAATGAGAGGGTGCTGGAGGCTGCGACATATTGCCACTCGAAAAGATCCTGTTGATTGCCTCTCGGGAAGGGTGCCAGGAAGAGTATCAAGGCCTGTGATGGTGATGCAAGTGTAACCGCCTTTCTCTATCCGGATCCTCGATGGGGATTGGCTACTACGTTCATCAAGGTCTTTCCTGATTGGCTGTTAGGTCCTGTCTCCCCTCCCTCTCTTCCTTTAGTGATGGATATGTGGCGTGTGTGTTTCCTTTCACCTCACGTAGCTTTGAATACTAAATTTGATAGCGTTTCGAACCCCCCCCCACCATCCCTTGTAACTGTTGTATTGGCTGTGAATAGTTAAATAGTTGTATTGGTTTTATTTTGTAGCGCCAGTTTCATATTTTATTGGTGTGCCTTTTTCGTATTTCTTTTCCATTTTCTTTTGACTCTTTGTTCTATAGTATTATATTTGTTCTCTTCTATTCTTTTGTTCTCTTCTATTCTTTTGTTCTCTTCTATTCTTTTGTTCTCTTCTATTCTTTTGTTCTCTTCTATTCTTTTGTTCTCTTCTATTCTTTTGTTCTCTTCTATTCTTTTGTTCTCCTCTATTCTTTTGTTCTCTTCTATTCTTTTGTTCTCTTCTATTCTTTTGTTCTCTTCTATTCTTTTGTTCTCTTCTATTCTTTTGTTCTCTTCTATTCTATTTTGTTCTATACTATATACGTACCCTCGTTTAATGTTTGATGTGTTGTTTTTGTAGTGTTGGAAGAGTGTTTTCTGCCATCAATTACGTGTATCAGTACGACAAAACGTCCCTTCCTTCCCATCATCACATTACTTTCACACTTGTTTTTTGCTACTTTATCCTGTGTTCACCCTTCTTTCGCCTCTCATCTCTACTCTCCCTTCACCACACCATTCACCACTTCATCACCACTTCATCACCACACC
>JACEEZ010003904.1:27500-42500 GCA_016584305.1 Chionoecetes opilio | reverse complement strand
GGCTATGTAGGGCTATGTCGAATATGTAGGGCTATGTCGGGTATGTAGGGCTATGTAGGGCTATGTCAGATAAGGGGCAAGGTAGAAGGATGTCATGAGGGCTTCTATGCTGCTTCATTCCTTTATTATGCAGGACCTCCACCCTTAACGCGTAATGGATGCGGGACACTTACCACACACACTCATTATTATTATTATGCGCTTGAATATTAACACATTATCGAGGACGGAGGTGTGGGTGAAACGGTTGTCATCGTTATCGTTAAACTTTATGGCGGGAAATGGCCGTGACGCATTTTCATTTCGCTTTTTTTTTTTTTTTTTTTTTTTTTTTTATGCCCGTGACACCATTTTTTTTTTTTTTTTTTTTTTTTTTTTTTTTATTCCCGTGACCCATTTTTTTTTTACTTTTTTTTTTTTTTTTTATTCCCGTGGCGCTTTTTTTTTTTTTTTGCTTTTTTTTCCCGTGACGCATTTTCATTTTTTTTTTCTTTTTTATTCACGTGACTCATTTTCATTTCGTTTTTAATTTCCGTGACGCATTTTCATTTCGCTTTTATTTCTAATTCCCGTCATGATCTGTCGCTTCATTTCACTCACCTCCCTCACGTTTAATTATCTACCCCAGCTTATTACTATTCTCTATCTACCATCTACTATCTACTTCTATCTATCTCTCTATCTACTATTTCCCCCGTGACCCCCATGAACGCTGATCTACTGTATATACTCGCTGGCACTATGAAGCATCACACTATTAAGCTCCCTAGTTAATAATTTTAGGTTATTTTAGGCTATTTGAGGTTTATTTTTGGTTATTATAGGTTATTTGAGGTTATTTTTGGTTATTTTTGCTTATTTTTGCTTATTTTTGGTTATTTTAGGTTATTTCAGGTTTATTTCTGGTTATTTTTGGTTTATTTTAGGTTTATTTTTGGTTATTTTGGGTAATTTTAGGTTTATTTTTGGTTATTTTTGCTTATTTTTGCTTATTTTTGGTTATTTTTGGTTATTTTTGGTTATTTTTGGTTATTTTAGGTTTATTTTTGGTTATTTTAGGTAATTTTTGGTTATTTTTGGTTATTTTAGGTTATTTTGCTTATTTTTGGTTATTTTAGGTTTATTTTGGGCTATTTTGGGTACATTTTTGGTTATTTTTGGTTTATTTTAGGTTATTTTAGGTTATTCCAGGTTTATTTGATTTGATTTTAGATTATTTTAGGTAGTTTGAGGTTATTTGAGGTTAATTTTGGTTATTTGAGGTCAAGCGATTATTCTTCATGACCTTTATATCCCGAAATGACGATTATATCCACTTCTTCCCATTTTTCTCTCTTCCTTTTTAAGCATTTTACCTCGCGGAGTCATGTCTGTACTTAACGTCAGAAAGTCGTTTTATCTTTTCATTCTCTTTTTATCACAGTGAGGAGCGGAAGGTGGGTCAGGCTGCCTTAATCTATACTTTTTTGCATTATCCATTAGGCGCCTTCATTATAATTTGAATTCTGGCTTAAAAAGTGTGCCAGTAAGAGCTGCTCGTTAGTATTTTAAGGAATATGCATAGTTTAGATTGCCTTGGAGAGAGTAAGGTAAGATTTAAAGTAGGAGGAACTACCTAGAATAACCTCAAACCAAATAAAATAAACCTGGAATAACCTAAAATAACCTCAAATAAACCAAAAATAACCAAAAAGGTTCCCAAAATAACCAAAAATAAACCTAAAATAACCATAAATAACCAAAAATTACCTAAAATTACCAAAAATAAACCTAAAATTACCCAAAATAACCAAAAATAAACCAAAAATAAACCAAAAATAACCAGAAATAAACCTATAATAACCAAAAAAGACCTAAAATAACCTATAGTAACCAAAAATAAACCTCAAATAACCTAAAATAACCTAAAATTATTAACTAAGAAGAAGGGAAATAAAGAAATATAAGATAGCTAGAAGAAAAGCATCAGGACTATGGTAGATAAGGTAGATAGATCAAAGAAGAAGGTGGAGGAAGGAGGGAAATAAAGAAAATAATAGCTAGAAAGAAGAAAAGTAACTATGAGACTATATAGAATACATTATAGATTAAGAACTATAAGAAAAGGACTGTAACGAAACTATAAATAACGAAAAAAAAAAATAATAAGGAAGCAAAGGAAGGAAGAGTAGGAGGAGGAGGATATTCAAAGAAGGAAGAAATAAAATCAAGGAAAATAAAAAATAGAAAGAAGAAAGGACTATAACAAAATACGAATAGCAAAAAAGAAAACAAAAAAGGATGAAAAGTAGGAAGAAAAAGAAGGAAGAGTAGGAAGATGAGGATATTTCACTAAGTACATACATCTTATTATCGACCTCCTTCATTTCACTCCTGTTTTCGTCACCATCAACACCACCATCAACGTCATTATCTTTGTACCCCTCTATCTCTCCTCCTCCTCCTCCTCCTCCATCTCCACTCCTCCTCCTCCTCCTCCTCTACCTCCTCCTCCTCCTCCTCCTCCTCCTCCTCCTCCTCCTCCTCCTCCTCCTCCTCTCCTACTCTCCACCTCTGCCAGAACCACCACAAAATCCTCACAATTCAGCTGTCATTTAAGCGATAGTAATTTGCATATATTATCCCTGAGGGCGAGGTGACAAGAATGAGAGACGGCGGAGGTGGCGGCAGGGATGAAGAGTAGATCGGGAGAGAGGAAGAGTGAGGAGGGAGTGGAAATTTATGAAAGAGAGAGAGAAAATAAAGAGAATAAGAGATATAAAGAAAGGAGAAGAGGAAGGAATGCATCAGAGTATAAGACATTTAATGGGGAAGGGATAAAAGAAGGTGGGGAAGAGGAAGAAAGGTGTGAAATATAGTGAAGAGAGTAACAAGAGATGGTGAGAGATAGTGAAAGATGAGGAAGGGTGTGACACTTCATTTCAGAAGACAAAGGATAAAGAGGAGGAGGAGGAGGAGGAGGAGGAGGAGGAGGAGGAGGAGGAGGAGGAGGAGGAGGAGGAAGAGGAAGAGGAAGAGGAAGAGGAGGAATACATAGGAATAACAGATACCAGGAGACATATTGATCTATAACGAGGGTATCTCCTGAATTACATACTACTAACTATCAAACTACACGTAAGAAGACAGTTGGAAAAATATGCCATGTCCCTAAAGAAGATAGGAACATGGGAGGAGGAGGAGGAGGAGGAGGAGGAATACATAGAAATAACAGATACCAGGAGACATATTGATCTATAACGAGGGTATCTGCTGAATAACATACTACTAACTATCAAACTACACGTAAGAGGACAGTTGGAAAAATATGCCATGTCCCTAATGAAGATAGGAACATGGAAGGAGGAGCAGGAGGAGGAGGAGGAGGAGAAAAGGCAAGAGAGAAGAATTGAAGAAGGATGTAATATAATGATAAAGAAAATTCTATGTTGAGGATAAAAACTAAAATCTTATGAAGTATTTTAGAATATTAAGATTTCAGAATATTGGTTTTAGTGAGGAGAAGAAGGAGAAAGTAGAGAAGACGATACCTATACCAAAAAAATTTAAGGGGAGCGTCCGGCAAAATAGTGACTGTGCCATAAAGACATTAGTTTTCATTGAATCTCTGTGAAACTTTTAGCGTCAATTAGTGGCATTACATTCATCAATATTATGTCTCAAACCCTTTCTCCTCCCCTTTTTGTGCCATTTCCACCCACCACATCAATATTAAACCCCAAACCCCTTCTCTAACCCCCCCTTTTTACCCATTTCCACCCCCCCACATCAATATTAAACCCCAAACCCCTTCTCCCTCTCCCTTTTTGTGCCATTTCCACCCACCACATCAATAATATGCCCCAAACCCCTTATCACCCCCACTGTTGTCCCATTTCCACCCCCCCACATCAATAATATGCCCCAAACCCCTTATCCCCCTCCCTTTTTGCCCCATTTCAACCCCCACTTCAAAATGTTCAAAGTCCAAAATATTTCCAGAAACTCACCATGTCTCCACAAGTAGGTAGCTGCGCCTCGTTTCTCGCCTAATCACACCTTCAGTACCAGTCGTGTGTTTGCTCGAATAAATTATGAGCTCATTTGGTGTTGGGTGTTAATAATGCTGAGGAATATTAATCTCCTCATTTTCGGGAGCGGGGAGCAGCGATCCATCAGTGGTTTGAGGACCGTCTGCGAGGGAGGACGACGCTGCTCCCTCCGCCTGGCTGCCTAAATGCTTGGCCACCACACTATTAATCTCCCGAAAGTTTCCAGTGAGAGACGCCAAAACACGATGTCGTAGACCCCGCTGTTATGCATATCCCTACCTTAACAAAAGGGCTTTTTGTTACTTTTTTTTTGTCCTTGTTATCATTGTATTGAAGTAATGATTAATCTAGCAATGCCTGTCATATTTTTTATGTCTTGTAGTAAGTTTTGTCTAATTTATGATTTTTAAGGAATATCTGGAAGTATCATGTCATTGTGAATTGGCTGCAATAGGGACTTCTACTCATTGTAACTGAAAACTAACTCCAGATTCGTGTTCAGCATGCCCGATAACTACTAGGAACAAATTTTCAAGCAAATCTATTTTTCTAAAAATATTCAAAAAAATCAAGGCCCTTGCAAAATTTGCAATATTTTTTGAAAAATTGATTTGCTTGAAAATTTGTTCCTAGCAGTTTATCGAATGCCTGAACACAATATGGAGTCCATTTTTTCATTACAAAGATTAAAAGCCTAATTTAGCCAATTCACAATACATGATATTTCAGATATTTTAAAATCCAAACTGACAAAACTTATACAAACTAAATATATAGCATTGCTGATTAATCTTTACTTCAATACAAGACGTAGTACTTAGATTTTCAAGTGATAGTATACTTATAATATTAATCCTTATTTGAGCCCCCATGCATTTCAAAGTACTTTATAAACCTAGGATACTATCAATCCTGTGACTTCTAATGCCTTCTCTGACTCCTGCTGGATGCGTAAGGACAAGACTCCTGATAGCACCTCTGAAGGATCTTATACGCAAGTCTCTCTTACTAAAACATAGTTCTTCCTCCTCCCATTTCCTCTCCTCCTCTTCTTCTCCTTCTTCCTCCTCCATCCTCTCCTCTCTCTCTCTCTCTCTCTCTCTCTCTCTCTCTCTCTCTCTCTCCTCTCTCTCTCTCTCTCTCTCTCTCTCTCTCTCCTCTCTCTCTCTCTCTCTCTCTCTCTCTCTCTCTCTCTCTCTCTCTCTCTCTCTCTCCTCTCTCTTCTCTCTCTCTCTCTCTCTCTCTCTCTCTCTCTCTCTCCTCTCTCTCTCTCTCTTCTCTCTCTCTCCTCTCTCTCTGTCTCTGTCTCTGTCTCTCTGTCTCTGTCTCTCTTTCCCACCACACACACACACACACACACATCACACACACACACACACACACACACACACACACACACACACAAACACACGGCTCATCTCCTTCTTGAATAGTCACACTCAACACTCCTTGAGCTCTCACACTGTCCTTTGAGAGGCCTTGAGGGTCGAGTAAATTACCCACCCAGAGCGGAGCGCAGGTAAACACCGGTGAGATCTTTAAATGCCTTATGGTAGCAATTGTGGAATATATTAGGTTTGTTTTTGCTATTTACAATACAGTGCAATATTTAAAATGATAAAAACGATAATGATAATAGTAATAATAAGGATACTGATAATGATGACAATAAAAATAATGATGATAATGATGGCAATATTAGCAACAATAATGATAATATTAGTGATGATAAACAGTCATTTGAGAATTAAAACAGTAAGAATGGTGACAAGAATAATGCAAGTCATATTTCCTCATGTAATTTAATGTGTGTATGTGTGTGTGTGTGTGTGTGTGTGTGTGTGTGCGTGTGCGTGTGCATGTGTGTGTGTGTGTGTGTGCGTGCGTGCGGCGCGTGTGTGAACGTGCACGCGCGTGAAGACAGACAGCCAGACAAACAAACACATACACACAGTCATCAAAAAGAAAACGTAAAGGGAGACAGAATAGAAAACTAAGAAAATTAAAGCCATCGTAAATATGAATGGGAGGGCTCCACGCCGATACCTTTCAGGGTCGTAACTCTTCAAGGGGTGACGAACGGGCCCCGTGAGTCACCGTCTGGTCCGGCACCATATTCCCGCTCTCTGGAACAGTATGTGGCGTGCGGACGTCCAGCCAATCACCGTTGTCCAAGCTCGTGACGTCACATTAGGGGTGGAGCACAAAGTTACAGATCTACAACTCTTTTAACTCTTGTCTTTAACTATGTGGGGTGGAGCTTACGTGATCCCTGGGCTATAATATGGGTTATGATACTATAATATCTCCTATACCACGTTATATTCCTAAGGACGGCAATATGGAGGGACGGAGGGATAGAAATGGATGGGGATGAAAGGTGAATGTTGGTAGTGTTAAGTAACAGGAACTACCATGTGTAGGTCTCCGCCTCTTGTAGCTTCCTTATGTTTCTTATGATAGAGGAGGGCAAAGGAGAGGTCTGACTGTATTACATTTGTATATATGCATTTTTTTCACTTTTTTTCTCTTTAGCCTCTGTGGAAAGTGTAATACCTTCTAGTTAACCTTTTATTAACCTTCTCTTCTGTTAACCTGCTAGTTTCTTCCTCCCAGTTCCGTTATAATTATTGTGAAAGGCCTGACTGTATTGAATTTGTTTATATGCATTTTTTTTCTGTTTTTCCTCTCTTTTGCCTCTGTGGAAAATGTAATACTTCTGTTAACTTTGTCATTTCCTCCTCCCAATTCCATTATATTTTTTTGTGAAAGCCCCATGATTGTATTTCATTTTGTATATATGTATTTCTTTCCACTTTTTTATCTCTTTAGCCTCTGTGGAAAATATAATCCCTCTGTTAACTTTGTCACTTCCTCCTCCCAATTCCATAATATTTTTTGAAAGCCCCATGACTGTATTTCATTTTGTATATATGTATTTTTTTCCACTTTTTTTCCTCTCTTTTTGCCTCTGTGGAAAGTATAATCTCTCTGTTAACCTTCTCTGTTTTTCCTCCTAGTTCCATTAAAAATTTTGTGTAGCCTTATTCCTTCCTGTTTATAGCTATTCTCTTATGGTTAATTTTTCTGTATTTCTCTATTCCTTATTTTGTTGTAGACCCCCTGTTATTGTCGTTTCTCCCATTATAATTGGAAAGTGTTTAATTTTGTATATATGCTTTTTTCCTTTTCCTCTATTTGCCTCGTGGAAAGTGAAATCCTGTTAACTTCTTCGCTTCTCCTCCCATTCCATTAAATTTTTTGTGAAGCCCTCTGACTATTAATTTTTGGTTTATGTATTTCTTTTCCACTTTTCTCTTTTTGCCTCGTGGAAAGTAAATCTCTGTTATCCTTGTCTTTCTTCCTTCCTATTCCATTGATAATTTTTTTGTAAGCCTCCTCTGTTGTATTCTCATTATTGGATTTTGTATTTCTTTCCATTTTTTTCCACTCCTTTGCCTCTGTGGAAAGTGAAATCCCTCCGTTAACCTTGTCGTTTCTGCCTCCCAATTCCATTATATTTTTGTGAAAGCCCCATGACTTAATTAAATTTTGTATATATGTATTTCTTTCCACTTTTTTTCCTCTCTTTTGCCTCTGTGGAAAGTATAATCCCTCTCTTAACCTTCTCGCTTCCTCCTCCTAGCTCCATTATATTTTTTGTGAAAGCCATGACCTTATTAAATTGGTATATATGGTTTTTTTCTCCTTTCTTCCTCTCCTTTGCCTCTGTGGAAAGTGAAATCCTTTACTTCTCGCTTCTTCATTTCTCTTCCGTCTCTTATCATTCTCGTGTAGCCTCTTTATCTATCAAGAGTTATCGTATTCTGCTTTAGGGCCAATTTTCTTTCCTCCTCTCCGTTTTGTCCTACCGGAACGACCATCCAATCTCTTCTTCCTCGCATTTTCATTCGTCTCTTCTGATTCTATCTTACTCGCTCTCTGTATCTATCAAGTAGTTTGTCCATTTCTGCTTTAGTTGCCTTATCTTTTGTCCTCCTCTTCTCTTCTTCCTCCTCCTCCTCCTCCTCCTCCTCCTCCTCCTCCTCCTCCTCCTCCTCCTCCTCCTCCTCCTCCTCCTCCTCCTCCTCCTGTTCTTCCTTCCTCCTCTTTCATATATTTTCTCCGTTTCTTTATTGTTTTAGTCTTTTTGTCATTCTGCTTTAGCTTCCCTTATCTTTTGTCCTCCTCTTCCTCCTCCTCTTCCTCTTCCTCCTCCTCCTCCTCCTCCTCCTCCTCCTCCTCTTCCTTCCTCCTCTTTCATATATTTTCTCCTTCGTTTCCTTTAGTGTTTCCGTCTTTACTTTCTTCTCTTTTAACACTTTTCACATTGTCTTGCCTCTGTTTAATGTTTTTCCCCATCACCATTACTGACTACAGCTTTGTTTCCTATCACTTCCTTTGCTTCCATGTTTTCTCTTAGTCATTTTATAGTTATTCTTCTTTACATTCATTTTCCTCGTCTTTTCCCTCCTCCCCTTCTCCATGACCTTAATTATTCATAACTTTGCCTTCTTTCTCTATCCCTCTGTTCTTCATTCTTTCTGTCTCATCTTACCTTGTTTTCTGTATTCTTCATTATCATACCAACGTTTACTTCCTTCTTTCGTTCCTTTATTACCTATTCACTGTCATCTCACCCTTCTAATCCCTCTCGCAGCTGTCCTCTCTCTCTCTGTCTCTCTATCTCGCATCTCTCTATGTCTCTCTATCTCATATTTCATTGATGACAACTGTATTCCTCGGTAACTTCATCTTGTATCCGGATTCTCGATTCTATTCAGTATTCAGGTATCCGGTTCTCGGTCATGGCCACTTCCAACCCCTTTCATCCGATTGTTATGTTGGTCACTCAATTCCGGTACAAGTCACAAAGTTGTCCCAGTTTGTCTTAAATTAGTTTGTTGTTCAGTATTTTCATCATATTTATAGATACATACTTACATACAGGTCACAAAGTTGTCCCAGTTTCCCTTAAAGTAGTTTGTTGTTCAGTGTTTTGAATATATTTACTTATTTTATTTATGGTTTTAATTTCTTTATATATATGGTTCTTTTCCAAACGTGTGAAGTGGCACAAAAAAAACCCAGAATACTTCGTTTATATAGATATATTTTACAACTTGCATTCGTAGTTTAAGGTGTAGTTCATTTAGTGTTTATTGCTGTGAGTTATTTACCTTGTATTCTCTCTCTTCCTTTCTGTCTGTTCATCTCTCTTCGTCCTGTATATCATATAATTAATTTAAGGGGGTTATTGTGTTTTGTTTTAGGTTATTTTTGGTTATTTTTGGTTATTTTAGGTTTATTTTAGGTTTAATTTTGGTTATTTGAGGTTATTTTTTGGTTATTTTTGGTTATTTTAGGTTATTTGAGGTTATTTTAGGTTATTTGAGGTTATTTTTGGTTATTTTAGGTTATTTTAGGTTTATTTTTGGTTATTTTAGGTTATTTTAGGTTATTTACGTTTATTTTTGGTTATTTTTGGTTATTTTAGGTATATTTTTGGTTATTTTAGGTTATTTTAGGTTATTTTAGGCTTATTTTAGGTTACTTTAGGTTTATTTTGGTTATTTTAGGTTTATTTTTGGCTACTTTAGGTTTATTTTTGGTTATTTTTGGTTATTTTAGGTTATCTTAGGTATATTTTCGGTTATTTTAGGTTTATTTTGAATTATTTGAGGTTAGTTTAGGTTATTTGAGGTTTATATTAGGTTACTTTAGGTTAGGTTAGGTTATTCAATCAACGAATCCACTTTACCAATCTATTCCTATATCCATCTCTTTCTCTCTCTCATCATCAACTTCCGTCCAATAGCTTTCGTCTTGTCATCACTCCACTAAAAAGAAAAACATAGAAGTGACCTCAAAAAGTCATCACCCAACTTGAGGCATCTTGTTAGGAACCTTTTTTGAGGGGTTCGACTTCTACGATCTCCTTCGATTCCTCCTCAACTTGGAGCCACAAAACAAATTCATAAAGTTTGTCTCCTGATTGTTGCTGACATGTTCCTGCCCTCACTTCCTGTTGTTTGTTGTTGATACTCTCTCTCTCTCTCTCTCTCTCTCTCTCTCCTCTCCTCTTCTCTCTCTCCTCTCCTCTCTCTCTCTCTCTCCCTCGTCTCTTCGTAAGCATCCGTGACTTCTAATGCCTCCCTGCTCCGAGATGCGTGTAGGAGCGCAAGTGTCCCGTGGGACTTTGAATGAGTACAAGCGACCTTATTAGTAAAATAGCTTGTCTCCATCCCGATTTCTTCTCTTATCTTCTCTTCTTCCTCCTCCTCTCTCTCTCTCTCTCTCTCTCTCTCTCTCTCTCTCTCTCTCTCTCTCTCTCTCTCTCTCTCTCTCTTCTCTCCCCGTCAGGGTGGCTCGTTGGTAGTTCCTTGAGCTTGCGTGGATTCTATGCCTTCTGCATCTGTGTCCGTCAAGGACGAATAGGCCCGTGAGACTCTGAGGATCGTTTTATAAAGAGGTAGTTGTACTTGCAAGTCTACATATCCAGTATCCTTTCTTATCGTATCTTCTCTCCTCTCTCTCTCTCTCTTCTCTCTCTCTCTCCTCCTCTCTCTCTCTCTCTCTCTCTCTCTCTCTCTCTCTCTCTCCGTCAGTCTCTCTCTAGTCTAGCTTGCGTCGTATCCCTCTCTTCGTCCTTCTGTCCCCATTGTCTCTGTGTCCTGTCCATTTTACTTCAATAACCTGTATTGTACTTGCAAATGTCTGTAGATCAATACTTATTTATCATTCTAACTTGCAATCTCTTTTACTATCATACTCTTTACCCAATCGTCTAAAATCAATATCACTTTTTTTGCTATTAAAAGCGGTTTCTGCCAGTTTCCTCTCTCCTATCGATGTATTTCATACTTCCTCGCCATACTCTTTGACAAATTCTCTCAATTGTCTCCTCATTCTTTCTTTCTTTGCCTCCACTTGCTCTCCACTCTACCACATACCATCTCACTACTGATACTTAGCACTCCAAACTACAACACCAGATTCAGTCAAAAAACAACCATTATGAACTACACACACTGGAAACGAGACAACAATTCACGAAAACGCACAACAATAAACAACATAAAGACGGATCTAAACAAGTTTTCCCGCTACGAAACAACTTCGTCGCCAACTGTGTACACAATTCATTTTCCAAGTTTGCCTCCACTTATCACTCACCATCCACACCACCACACCACACCACACCAACACCACCACACACACCTCACCACCCCACCCAGACCACCACACCCAGACACAGACAGACAACACACCACAGACACAGACAGACAGACAACAGACACAACAGCACACAAACACCGACCCCACACACCTCACACACCACCCACCACCCTAAAACGTCCTGCTCCTTCTTCCCTTCACCCCTTCCACCCACCCTTCCACCCCTTCCACCACCTTTCCACCCCTTCCACACCCTTCCACTACCCTTCCACCCCACCCTCACCCCTTCCACCCTCCTTCCCATTACCCTTCCACTACCCTTCCACCACCCATCCCTCACCCTTCCCTCACCCCTTCCACCCCGTTCCACCACCTTCACCCCTTCCACCCCTCCACTACCCTTCCCCACCCTCCTCCACCACCCTTCCCACCCCTCCACCCTAACCCACCTCACCTGTGCATCGCCAAACAGCTGGTACAGTGGACAAGGATATACATAATTCCATTCCCTTCAGATCGGTCTCTCCCTCCTCACCGCCTTCCCTCATTCCTTCCCTTCCCTTCCTTCATCTCCTCCTTTATTCCTTCCTTTTATCTCCACCTTTATCCCTTCCTTCATCTCCTTCATCTCATTTCTTATTCTCTTTCCCTCTCACGAACCCCGAACCTCATCTTCCATATATTGTTTTTCGCCTTCGGGATTATGTATGTGCAGATGAGAGAGAGAGAGAGAGAGAGAGAGAGAGAGAGAGAGAGAGAGAGAGAGAGAGAGAGAGAGAGAGAGAGAGAGAGAGAGAGAGAGAGAGAGAGAGAGAGAGAGTACATTACAATACGTGTGAATATAAAAAAACCCATAATTCAGTCGCTCCAACATAAAAATAATTCCAGTCGTAATTACATACATATACAACATGAACCCTAAAAAGTATTCCCTCCTCGTATGTCTGGTGAGGGGAAGCAGCATTACTCAGCCTCGCTAATATGCTAAATGTGAAGGAATTAATTACTTTATGGTAATTAAACGGTCCGTTGGAAGCAAACGGCGCGGAAGTGGGAGTATTGTTGTTAATGCCGTACTTTATGTGCTTAATTTTGGTAAAAACTCTGAATTATCGGGGGGAAAAAAATATATATAGGGTGTGTGTGTGTGTGTATGTGTGTGTGTGTGTGTGTGTGTGTGTGTGTGTGTGTGTGGGTGTGTGGGTGTGTGGGGGTGTGGGGTGGGTGGGTGGGGGGTGGGGGGGGGGGTGGGGGGGGGGGGGGGGGGGGGGGGGGGTTAAAATATTGTTGTTCTTGGTGATTAGTGAGTAATTAATGGCATTATTATGGCTATTATGATTGCAGTTATGATTACTAATATTATTTATATATGCTGCTTATATAAATTAGCATAAGCAGGAGCATAATAGCAGTTTTTTGTGGCATATGAAAAAAAACCAGCAAGTAAACATCTCACTTGCCCTTCAGTATAGTGTGTGCATTCTTTTATATTTTGCAAACAGACCTAACAGATAAAACAACAGTCAAAAACGGCAGGAACAAATGCACACCGCGTTACAGACATGTCACAAAAATGGGGAGTGAAACACGAGCATTTCAAAACAAAAAGTCAATGTCACTCACTCCAAACATTTTTTTCATTTTATCAAGTTGGTGTTTGCGTCGAGGGTCAGACTGGTGTTGCGTTTTCTATTTATATTTCCTTTGACCTCCCCTTTACCCCTCCCCTTCCCTCCCTTGCTACAGTATTCCCTTATTTCCCCTCTCTCTATGTACTTTGCCCTTACCCTTTACCTACCCTCTAGCCCTTTTTTTTTTTAGACCTTCCCTTCCCTCCCTTGCTACAGTATTCCCTTATTTCCCCTCTCTCTCTGTCCCCTTTTAACTCCCCTTACCTCCCTTGCAACAGTATTCCCTTATTTCCCCTCTCTCTCTGTCCCCTTTTACCTTCCCTTACCTCCCTTGCAACAGTATTCCCTTATTTCCCCTCTCTCTCTGTACTCCCCTTTTTACCTTCCCTTACCTCCCTTGCAACAGTATTCCCTTATTTCCCCTCTCTCTCTGTACTCCCCTTTTACCTTCCCTTACCTCCCTTGCTACAGTATTCCCTTATTTCCCCTCTCTCTCTGTACTCCCCTTTTCCCTTCCCTTACCTCCCTTGCAACAGTATTCCCTTATTTCCCCTCTCTCTCTGTACTCCCCTTTTACCTTCCCTTACCTCCCTTGCTACAGTATTCCCTTATTTCCCCTCTCTCTCTGTCCCCTTTTAACTCCCCTTACCTCCCTTGCAACAGTATTCCCTTATTTCCCCTCTCTCTCTGTCCCCTTTTAACTCCCCTTACCTCCCTTGCAACAGTATTCCCTTATTTCCCCTCTCTCTCTGTCCCCTTTTAACTCCCCTTACCTCCCTTGCTACAGTATCCCCTTCTTTCCCCTCTCTCTCTCTCTCTCTCTCTCTCTCTTTCTCTCTCTCTCTCTCTCTCGGTGACCTTAACGCGCGTGTGGGGTCTCCAGTGATAACGCGTGATGATGAAAGTGTCTATGCGTACGAGTGGCGTGATAGATAAGACAATGAATAGCCACGGGTGAATGATGAGTAATATGTGTAATGGCACCAATAGGGTAGTGGCATTCCATTGGAAAGAAAACGGACGTACGCTGGGAGGTAACCTGTCATTCAGGCGAGGCTTAACATGGGTATCGGAAATTGATCTGTGCGTTGTGAAGTCAAGCTGTGTCAATAGGGTACATAAAGTAGAGGTGAAGCAGGTCATCAAAGGTTCCGACCACGCTCCGCTGTGTGTAAGCCTTGCCACTCAGGAAAGGAGCCTCATGACTCCCACGATGCTGCTCGAACGATCTCGGAGCTTAGGTGAATCTTACCAGATGCGTTGTGAGCAGGGTGTGATACGAACAAGCCCACGGTACGCCGCGGTAAACCTCATAGACTTTGAAAATGCGTTGGAAAAGCTCAACCCCCCGGAGCTTGCAGGACAGCAAAACGTTATGGATGTGTTAGCGTCATGCTTCGGTGTAATAGACAGTGTGGCACGGCGATGTAAAAGACACACAGACCGATGTGAGAGAACATGGGACGTAACACAACCGCGCTGGGAAAGATTACTTAATACGAACGACTCTAAACTAATCTGGAAGGCCATTAGCTGGTCGGGTACCGTGGATGTGAAGGACCAGGTGCAGCCTGAGGACGAACAGTTCCGGATTCACTTTGAAAGTTTACTGAATCCCGGGCACCAAGTGGAAGGTGAATCAGACATTATTGAACCTACTCTCACGATACCAATCTTGGATGATCCGTTTACGGTGCAAGAGCTGGACACTGTATTGAGTGATGTAAATATTAACAAAAGCTATGTAGGCATATGTCCAGGTCTTATTAAGGCACTGTCAGTGACGTGGTTCCTATTTTTGTTGCATGTTTTTAATGTGATATTTTTTAATTTGTGTTATCCTGTTTCATGGTGTCATAGCAAACTTTTTGCTCTGTTCAAAGGTGGCAGGGATAAATTAGTGTGGAAATTATAGGGGTATAACAATTATGAATACATTGGGAAAATTATATGACATGTTACTGTTGAAGAGGCTTAAGTTGTGGGCTAACATAGACAAATGCCAGGCAGGGGCTCAGCAGGGGCGAGGATGCGTTGAGCAAATAATGGCCTTGAGATTACTTTGCGACCTTGCTAACTTTAAGAAAAGCAAATTATATGTTTTGTTTATTGATTTTAGTAAGGCATTTGATAGAGTGCCTCGGGGGAAATTAATTCAA
>JACEEZ010003904.1:15000-22500 GCA_016584305.1 Chionoecetes opilio | reverse complement strand
AGTTATCATTAGACATTAACGAACGTCGAAATATTTTGCGAAAGTGTTGGAGCTTTTTTTTTCGGACTGTGACGTTCGGGCAGTAAATTTCGCTTCCGCGCCTCATAATGTAGCCTTCATAATTCACATGATTTAAACTTCTTCTTTATGACTTTTTGTTATCCTCTTTTTGTCGACCTAGATAGCAGGTTTTAAAGCAGCCTTCCTGTTATATCTCACTGGCTCTCACTGGCTCGTGTGACACCAATGCATCGTCTAATAATATTTTGAATAGACAGTACTTTGCAAAAAAAAAAAAGGAAGAAAAAAGTAGAAAAAAAGAAGAAAAATGTTTAATAAAAGTAGTTACCATTTTTTTTTTTTTTATTCCTCTCCCCAAAAAATATTAATTATAAATACCTGTAAAAAAACCTTACAAAAAAAAAAACTCTACAAAAAAATAAGAAAAATATAAATAATAAATACCTGGTTGTTTGTACTTTGAATTTGATTAGAAAATGGACCCTGTTTCATTTTTATTTTTGTATGTGTGTGTCGAGAGAGGTTAAGGAGAGATTTTTGGGTATCTGAAGAAATCATGTTATGTTTTTTCTTGTTTTTTTGTTTCTTTTAGTAAAATGTGTGTTATTGGGTTAAAATTTTGGTTGTCTGGTCGAAAAAATGTCGATATTGGTTGTTATGAGCTCAAAATGTGGTTGTATGGTCGATAAAAGTAATATATTGGTTGTTATGAGCTAAAAATGTGGTTGTATGTTCGAAAAAGTATATTTGTTATGAGCTAATTGTTGTATGGCGTAAAAAATATTGGTTGTTATGAGCTAAAAATGTGGTTGTATGTTCGAAAAAATTTTGATATTGGCTGTTATGAGCTAAAAATGTGGTTGTATGGTCGTTAAAAGTAATATATTGGTTGTTATGACCTAAAATTTTGGTTGAAAGCGCGAAAAAAATTAATATGGGTATATGCTATTGTGATGCGAAAAATTTTGGTGTTGATCTAATTTGCTGTTGTCAAAAAGGTCAAATATTTAATGTTATGGATAAAAATTTGTTATCTGGTCGAAAAGAGTAAAACAGTAGTTGTTATGATCTAAAATATTGCTTGTAAATAAATTGGTTGTAAAATGTCTGATGTTACGGGATAAAATCTAGGTTGTCTGGGCAGAATATTGATTGTTTCACGGGTTGTGTAGGTTGTCAGGGTCACGTGATGGACGGATCGAAAGGCAATGGTCCAGGAGCAAGATAAATAAGAGGCCGGTGAAGAGAGAAAAAGATGAGGCAGCAAAGATTAATGACGAGACGGAACACCTTTATCCACGGAGGAGGAGGGAAGCAGGAAGCACTCACCGCCTGCTTCTCTCTTCCCTCCTTCCCTCCTTCCTTCCCTCCTTCCCTCCTTACCTCCTTCCATCCCTCCTTCCCTCTCTCCTTCCCTCCTTCCTTCCATCCCTCCTTTCTCTTCCTCCTTCCCCTCCCTCCTTCACTCCTTCCCTCCCTCCCTCCATCCAACCCTTCCTCCCTCCTTCTTTCCTTCCCTCCTTCCATCCTTCCATCCTTTCTTCCCTCCCTCCCTCCCTCCATCCATCCCTTCCTCCTCCTTCATTCCTTCCCTCCTTCCCTCCTTCCATCCTTCCATCCTTTCTTCCCTCCCTCCTTCCATCCCTCCCTCCTTCCCTGAGTTCCCTCCTTCCTTCCCTTCCTTCCCTCCCTCCTTCCTGGTATCTGTTCTTCCTATGTGTTCCCTCCCTCCCTCTTCTTCCATCCCTCCCTCCTTCCCTCCTTCCCTCCTTCCCTCCCTCCCTCCCTGCCTGCCCAGCGCGCGGAAGTAGAGAAGAGTTGTAATTTATTTTCATCTAAACTCACAAGATTGCATAAAAATTTCAAGATTGAGATTTTGATGTTTATTATCTGACGGTTTTTTTTTCCTTCATTTCAGCCTTTTGTTAGTTTAATAATGCATTAGCTGACTTAATATAGTATAGTAGTAGTAGTAGTAGTAGTAGTAGTGTAGTAGTAGTAGTGGTAGTAGTAGTAGTGTTGTAGTACTGTAGGATTTGTGCTTTGTTCATCATCACACCTACTACTACTACTACTACTACTACTACTACTACTACTACTACTACTACTACTACTACTACTACTACTACTACTACTACTACTACTACTACTACTACTACTACTACTACTACTACTACTACTACCACTACAACTACTCCTACCATCACTTCAATCTTCATTAGTTACCCTACCTAACTGAGTGACAACCACCCTCACATTTCCCTTCTCTCACCCTCTTTCACTTTCGTAATAGAAAAATCCCATCTCATACTCTACACACCCTTCAGTCTTCCCCTTCCTCACTACCTTACAGAAACCCCTCATACCTTCACATATCCCGCCCCACCTTTCTCAACAGCAAGTTACAACCCTTTCTAAACCTCCATGCAGACTTACAAACCCTCCAACCTCACCACGAAACACACACACACTGACAGGCAACTTCTTTTGCTCAACATCTTCACATAAACCTTTCTTTTCAATTCTGCAGCCGCTTCTTGCCTTTACTTCGCCCTCCTTTGCCTCTCCACACACACTCTTTTGTCCTACTCACATTCACCTCAACTTTCTCTCTCACTCAACTGTAGCAAGTTTCTAAGAAGCTATTTCCTCTCTCACTTACACACGTTTCTTTCTCTCACTTTTTTCTCTCGCTTAGACATACGTTTACACCCATATTTGTCGAGTAAATAGATAGTGTAAGACAGAATACGAGAGAGAGAGCTAGACAGAGTGAGACAGAGAGAGATAGAGACACACAGAGAGACAGACATTAAAGAAGTTATTGTAAGAAAGAATACGAGAGAGAGAGATAGCAAGACAGATTGAGACAGAGAGAGGAAGAGACACACAGAGAGACAGAAATTAAAGCAGTTATTGTAAGAAAGAATACGAGAGAGAGAGAGAGAGTAAGACAGACTGAGACAGAGAGAGAGAGAAAGAAAAAAAAAACTGACTGAGACAGAGAGAGAGAGAGCAAGACAAACTGAGACAAAGAGAGAAAGAGACACACAGAGAGACAGAATTAAAGAAAGGGGAGAAATATACCCCCCCCCCTATCCACTGGAGGCTCATTCTGGCCGCCTCACTAACTTCGACAATTACCAGACCCCGACCGCAGTTTACACCGCCACAAAGTTTACCATCAAGTCTCTTTCTCTCGCTGTCTGTCGGGAACCAATTTTATCCTCTGCTTCACCTCCGTCGTCCAAGTGTCTTCTCCTTTGGGGGGAAAAATTCTTCGGCGTCGCAGGTTTCGTCAGGCGCCTTGGCTAGAGGGGGGGAGGGGGAGGGGGAGGGGGAGGGAGGGGAAAGGGAGGGGAAAGGAGGGTCAAAGGTAGAGAGGGAGATGAGAGGGGGGTCGTGGGTGGAGAGGGAGGGGAGAGGGGAGGAAGGGGGGAAAGGGGGGAGGGGGGAAAGGGGGGAGGTAGGGAAAGGAGGCCATTGGGGGGAGTCAGGCCATTCAGAGAGGTCACTGGAGAGAACCTTTAAAGACCGTACTGACCTTGCACTATGGTATAAGGTTTTAATTTGTGTCCTATTTTTTCCCCTTATTTCGTCTTGAAGATATATATTTATATGGGTTTGTGTTTTATGCTACTTGTTATCTTGGTATTCTTGTATAATGATAATGCTACAAAGGTGCTAAAAAGGTCATTTGGCTTTAAATTTCAAGAAAAACGGACATGAATGGCCTATCAAGTTTATGCTAAAAAAATAGTATTTCTCACTACATATATCTCCCTCCTTCCCTTTCATCCCTCTCTCCTTCTCTTTCCCTCTCCTTCCCTTCCTACTTCCTTCTCTATCCACTTTCCCTTCTTCCCTTCTCCCCTCCCTGCTTCCCTCCTCCCATTCCTCCCTTTTCCTGTCTTCATGCATTAAGTCACTCTTATTTTATGGTACAATAAACTGTATATCAGTCTTAACAGCGTGTAGCGACAGTTTAATGTTTCAATGTATCTTCTCGTAATGTGAGAGTCTGACCAGGATACTCTTCGACGCAAGTTTTTTTCTGGCTCTTGTAAACAGTGCGTAGTCTATCACGTGATTCGAGAGATAGACAGAGACAGAGAGAGACAGTAGGAGAGATGTAGGGGGAGAGGGGATAGACAGAGACAGAGGGGAAGAGAGGAGAGACAGAGACAGAGAGAGAGAGAGTAGGAGAGACAGAGACAGAGGGGGAGAGGGGAGAGACAGAGACAGAGAGAGACATACAGTAGGAGAGATGTAGGGGAGAGGGGAGAGACAGAGACAGAGAAAGAGAGAGACAGTAGGAGACAGAGACAGAGACAGAGACAGAGGGGGAGAGACAGAGACAGAAAAAGAGAGAGAGAGTAGGAGACAGAGACAGAGACAGAGGGGGAGAGACAGAGACAGAGAAAGAGAGAGACAGTAGGAGACAGAGACAGAGACAGAGGGGGAGAGACAGAGACAGAGGGGGAGAGACAGAGACAGAGAAAGAGAGAGAGAGTAGGAGACAGAGACAGAGACAGAGGGGGAGAGACAGAGACAGAGAAAGAGAGAGAGAGTAGGAGACAGAGACAGAGACAGAGGGGGAGAGACAGAGACAGAGAAAGAGAGAGACAGTAGGAGACAGAGACAGAGAGGGACAGTAGGAGACAGGGTGGCGGCAGATAGTATGACAAATGGAGACGGAGATACAAATAGGAAGTGACATACGAGTTGATAGGGAATGACAGACAACGTTATATTGCTAGGTTAATAAGGGATAGAAACCGAGGCAGGAGGAATATGTAAAGAGATAACAGAGGACACCCAGCTATATGTAGACTGAATCTTCTTCTACTAAATATATTTATTTAGTCTATTTTTTCAACAAGGCGAAAATTCCATCATATCTTAAGTTCTCATGCTTAAAATTCTGCCTATGTTTACCTGATAATATGGTTAACTATGATAAAATACAACTGAAATATAGAAGAAGCGTAATATTTTCTTCTCCTGGCATCAAATATCAGTCAGTAAGCAACAAGGATTCAGGATTTTTGCCTCGTTAATAAAACCAGAGTATAGTTTGTCCCATTATAGACTCATGACACAATATTCTCCTCTCTTACTTCTCTCCTTGCATATATTACCATGTCATTTTTACGTGCATTAATAACATTATTTATACTCTAGAGGGCAAGGAAGGGGGGGAAAGTGATGGGTATGTGAGTGAATCAAAGCAGACCATATTATAGCACCCTTTTGATAATAATAATAATAATAATAATAATAATTTCATTTTCACCCGAAGGCATACACTCTCAGAAATAAGGGGTATATTAAGGGTAGAATTGTTACATCGCACCATCACTACCCTTTTTAAACCCTATGTCCAGGCTGGAGGGTAGATGCTGCCGATTATACCCTTCATCTACCCTTTATCTACCCTTTTTAGACGAGAGGGTTGGAAAAGGGTATATTTTGCGTCGATCCAAAAGGGTATATTTGTAAGGGTAGAAAAAGGGTAGCAGTATTTCATCACTACAAATACCCTTTTTCTACCCTTTTCATACCCTTTTTTTCTAAGAGTGTACAAGAAAAAAACCATAATATACAGACATGAGGGAATTAACTTAAGCACTAAAGCAAATAAATGATAATATATACATGTGTTCAATATAAACACTGCTTTTGTATACTTTTGTGTGGACCTTTGTAAAACATGAAGACACTTAATTGTAATGCTAGAAAGAAAGGATTCATCGGGTGCTCGGAGGCATGGATGTCTGGCTCTGTAATTGCCGGAGTTTTAAAGCGTAAATTTAACATCGTAAACAAGGATAATTAGAGAGAGAAAGGCAGGAGAGGAATGCCTGGCCGAGAAACAGGGAAAAGGCATTAGAGAGAGAGAGAGAGAGAGAGAGAGAGAGAGAGAGAGAGAGAGAGAGAGAGAGAGAGAGAGAGAGAGAGAGAGAGAGAGAGAGAGAGAGAGAGAGAGAGAGAGAGAGAGAGAGAGAGAGAGAGAGAGAGAGAGAGAGAATTTCATGAATCTGGCGAGGCTTTGTTGATCCTTATTTATACCCTAAACCCCCCTGTCGGTGAGGCAATGTGCACCACCTGCCTCCTTCAGCCTGCCTCACCCTGCCTCACCCTGCCTCACCCTGCCTCACCCTGCCTCAGCCTGCCTCACCCTGCCTCACCCTGCCTCACCCTGCCTCACCCTGCCTCACCCTGCCTCAGCCTGCCTCAGCCTCCCTCACCCTGCCTCAGCCTCCCTCACCCTGCCTCAGCCTGCCTCATCCTGCCTCACCCTGTCTCACCCTCCCTCAGCCTGCCTCACCCTGCCTCACCCTCCCTCAGCCTGCCTCACCCTGCCTCACCCTCCCTCAGCCTGCCTCACCCTGCCTCACCCTCCCTCAGCCTGCCTCACCCTGCCTCAGCCTGCCATCGCCCTAAAAACTTTCGTCAGCTGCGATCAGCCGTGAGGCACGTAACTCAGTCATTTCCAGCAAGTTTAAAACGTATAGCTCACCCTCGCTTTGTACACTCCTGCCATAACGATTTTTCTGCAACATAAAGGTGTGTGTGTGTGTGTGTGTGTGTGTGTGTGTGTGTGTGTGTGTGTGTGTGTGTGTGTGTGTGTGTGTGTGTGTGTGTGTGTGTGTGTGTGTGCGTGTGTGTGCGTGTGTGCTTAGGTTAATTAATAGCGTTTGCTGTACTGATGTATATATTTGTCGTTGGTTTGCAGTATTTACTATGGGTGTCCTGACTGCAGGGGTAAATAGACGATTTGGCGTTTACCTAACAACTCATCACACAACCAAACGACGTCATTAGCGTAACTTGATGAGGTGATTCACAATGCGTACCAGTCCTGCGGCCAGACATCAACCACCTGGCACCGCGGGTTACAGTACTAACCCTCATTTTGACTCATAGGTAAGTACTATAGGCGCCGCACGTTAAGTTGGCGAAAATTGGGCCCCCTAATCCCCCTTCCGAATGCACGGGATTGGCTGAGGTGTTGGGTGTTGAGGCATTAGGTCAGAACTTGGGATTAAGGCATTCTCACCTAACACCCAACACCTCAGCCAATCCCGTGCGTTCAGAAGGGGGGAGTGAAGAGTTCTAATTTTCGCCAGGTTAACGTGCGGGACTATATCTCACTCCGTCATTCCGTCACGCACCTGGCTCACCTCACACTGTAATTATGTCACCACGTACCTTCATAAGTGGTGAAGTGAGCGTTGTGAAACAGAAACACTTGCTCACCAGACACCTCTAACACTCCTCCTATACTCGTCTCCTTCATGATTTGTACACAGAATACGTAATTTCTCAATGATCTACGAACTAGCCTTGCACAAGCATATCAATACCCTTTTCTTGGACGAATGTAGGAAAGAATGTAGCAAAATAACAAAGTATTGGAAGAAAAATAGTAGAACAACCCAAGCTAACCTTAATTTTGCCCTATACTTTTGTTCT
>JACEEZ010003904.1:0-10000 GCA_016584305.1 Chionoecetes opilio | reverse complement strand
ATTGTGTGACCGATTTTTGTCTAAGTGTTTTTTCTTGTTGTATGTACCTCGTTATGTGTGTTGCGAGTGTTGCGTTAGTGTTGCGTGAGTGTCCCGAGGTATTGGTTTGCTGCAACGAGTGTTTGATTTGTCCGCCAGTCACTGATGAGGGTGGGAAAGGTGAGGGACAGACGTTATGATTTGATTGATTTTGATTTTGGTTTGATTGTTTTATTAGGTTTAACATAACATACATAAAGTTAATTATGCATTACTTATATACAAGCCGTGGTCCATTGAGCCGAGATTCTTTTATGGACCTGATGCCTTAGATTTTTTTAATTACAACAGTCGTGGAATCGTGTGGACTTGAGTGTCGAACATGTTATATAGAAATGTAGTATGAAAAGGCTGCTACAGGAAGTGAGTGTAGAGGAAGGAAGGATGGGAGGTGAAGGGTGGAGAAAGATGTGCGTGGGTGATCGTGGAGACAGAGGGAAGGGGAGAGATAGATGGGTGATGTAAACTGTGAACATGTGCAGGAAAATAAAAGTAGCCTTCCATGTAAGAAAAAGTGTTCGATATATATATAAATAGTCGTTGATATTTTGAAAACTTTAAACATTTTGTTGAAATGTTGAAACTGAAAATTTGGAGGAAAATAAAAGTATCCTACCATGTAAAAAAAGGTGTTCGATATATAAAAAAAAAAATAGTCGTTGAAATTTTGCATAAAGGGGTGATTGGTGTTTTTGCCTCGCGCTGCTCGGAGCCTCCCTTGCCATGCCCTTCACTTGTTTCAAATAAGCTTTAGCATTGTAGTAATTGAAAAACTGACTTCAAATTCGTGTTCAGTACGATTGAAAGCCTGTATGGACCAATTTTCATGAGAATCTGAGGTATGAAAATTTACACCAAAATATATAGGGCGGAGACCCCTCGCAATGTTAACAAGAAATCGTGTTTTTTTAAAGACTCAAAAACTATGAGGTGCACTCAATTTTTTTTATAATAATACATATTGATCATGCAAAGACCTTTCTCTTAAGCTTTATTAAAACATTTTGGGAATCTGAGTGTTTGAAAAAAAATATATATAGTTTTGCTTTTTCACAAAACATAAATTTACCCTCAAGATTTGTTTTACCATTTCCCCGCCTGACACGCCCACCACAGCGCCTACATTCAGCGCCTTGTTGCGTCACCCCTCTATGCAAAAGTTCAACGACTATTTTTTCTTTATCATCGAAGACCTTTTTTATTCACATGGAGAACTCCTTTTATTTTCCACATTTCCACATCTTACATCACCCATCTATCTCTCCCCTTCCCTCTGTCTTCACGCTCCTCCATACACATCATTCTCCACCCTTCACCTCTTCCTTCCTTCCCCTACACACTCACTCCTTCTGCGGCCTTTCCTACCGTCTGTCCCTCACTATCAAGGCTGTCACACTCAGGTCACCCTCCGGCAATAAAAAAGACCCCCTTCTCTAAGCTAAACGATCTCTAACTTTCTGTTGTCGTGGGTGTGACTGTGTGTGTGTGGGGTGGGTGTGTGTGGGTGTGGGTGTGTGTGCTTGTGTGTGTGTGTGTGGTGTGTGGGTGTGTGCGTTTGTGTGTGTGGTGTGGGTGTGTGTGTGTTTGTGTGTGTGTGTGTGTGGGTGTGTGTGTGTTTGTGTGTGTGTGTGTGGGTGTATGTGTGTGTTTGTGTGTGTGTGTGGGTGTAGTGTGTATTTTCTCCATCCCTTCCATTCCTTCTCTCCATTCCTTCTCTCCTCTCCTTCTCTCCTCTCTTCCATTTAATTCATCGTCCTCTTTGTTTTCCGTCTCCCTTTCCTCCCGCCTTCCTCCTCCTCCTCCTCCTCCTTCCTCCTCCTCCTCCTCTCCCCTCCTCCTCCTCCGTCTCCTCTCTCTTTTTCCTCCTCCTCCCTCCTCCTCCTCCTCCTCCTCCTCCACTTCTTTCCTCTCTTCTTCTTTCGTCTCTCTCGTCCTCTCTCTCTCTCCTCTCCTCCTCTCTCTCTCTCTCTCTCCTCCTCTCAGTCTCAATCTTTCTCGGTTTTTTTGCTCTCTCTCTCTCTCTCCTTCTCTCTTCTCCCTCTCTTGCTCTCGTCTTCTCCCCTCTCTCTCTTCTCTCTGTCTCCTCTCTCTCTCTCTGCTCTCTCTCTCTCTCTTCTCTCTCTCTTTTCTCGTCATGGAGATGTGCTCGTATATTTAGCCTCTTGAAGTCTCATTTGTATGTCGGATATTTTTCTTGCTTTCGTCTCTTGGTGTCTTCGTTGGGTGAGTGTTTCTTGTTGTTTGTGGTTTTCCTTGTGTTACTAATTTTCTTCTTTTTGGTGCTGTAGGTCGTTTGTCTTACTTTTGTTTTGATTATTTCGCTTTTCTCTCTTTTTCTATCATTCTTGCCTTATTTTTGTTACTGTTACCATTCCTTTCTCCCATTTATTTATTTTTGCTCGCTCTCTCATTTTGATTTTACTGCCTCCCCGGAAAGCTCATTTGTCTGCAGAAATTATTAATCCCGAGTTATTTCATTTTTTATAGTTTCATAGATTGTGCTGAATTAAATATATAAAAAATACATAAAAGCTTTTGACTCAGTGCCTGCTGGAGTGAGGGGAGGTAGAATTTTTTTTTCTCTCTCTCTCTCTCTCTCTCTCTCTCTCTCTCTCTCTCTCTCTCTCTCTCTCCCTCTCTCTCTCTCACACACACACCCACACATACACGAATATATTTGTGAACACAGTAGCAGCAACAATAACAGTTACATAAAAACATAACGTTTGCCACAACGATACAAGCACAATAAAAACAGAAAAGGCTAAGAGAGAGAGAGAGAGAGAGAGAGAGAGAGAGAGAGAGAGAGAGAGAGAGAGAGAGAGAGAGAGAGAGAGAGAGAGAGAGAGAGAGAGAGAGACTTCAATATTATATTTTTCACCTCTTCAGTGTCCAAAAAGCTGGGGATTTAAAGACTTAACTTACTTATAAAATCATGTTTAAGTCTTTCTGGCTGTTGCTTCTCACTACAGGAATGTGTTTAGACGTCCACTCGCTCGAACTCTCAGTATCGTTATGGAAAATCGTAATTTGGAGGGCGTGAGTAATGAATGGATGCTTTCTATACCCTTTAACACTTATCATACTATTCTTATATACTATGAGTGACGTGTTTCTTATGAATTGAATTAAAGGGATTTTTAGTAGGAGGAAGAGTGAAAGGAAAAAAATTAAGTGATAAATGTCGACCAGTTTTCCTTCTGCAGCCATCACTCACTCGCCTTCAGGTGGTGATGGTGGTGGTGGTGGTGGTGGTGGTGATGGTGATGGTGATGATGGTGGTGGTGGTGGTGTGGTGGTACTTCCGGCCGAATGAGACGGCTTAATGTCTCCTCTTCTCTCGCCTTGCTGCAGACCATTCTCTTCCTCCTCCTCCTCCTCCTCCTCTTCCTCCTCATCCTCCTCCTCCTCCTCCTCCTCCTCCTCTTCCTTGATGTTTTGCCTGATTGACTGCTGCCTCCCAAGAAAGCGCCAGGCAAGGCTGCCGCACCACCCGTGAACTTCCACACTGAGCCTACACCAACACTACATTAGACCTCATAACACACACAGATAGCCCCGAGTTAACGGTTTACCACTACTACTCTCGACCTGTGACGGGCTGTGGTTCAGTAGGGTCCTGACAGTTAGTGACCACCATCGGGATTTAAGGTACCAGGGTCACTGCTGCAGGAGGCATTGAAGTGTACGGCGTCCTACATGGAAAGTACACAATCCGCAGTGGATTGAACGGAGCTGGGCCTGATGACTGCTGCCTCCCATAAAGCGCCAGGCAAGGCTGCCGCACCACCCTTGAACCTCCACACTGTTCACAACCATTACAAAACACACTAACATGACCTATCTATCAAGCACTAAACCTACCCCCAAAAACCCTAGTAGTAGTTAGCCATAGATAAAAGCTTTCAACTTTCCTCACAAAATTCCATGCAGTTTTTCTATATTGCATGGTATCACTTCTTTTCCGGCCAGCTTCGGCTGGAGGGATGGGTGGGTGAGGAGGAGCCTTTCCCTACTTCCTATCCTTTTCTCTATTATCTAGTTAGTGTAGTGTAGTTAAAGCAAACAGTCTTGTAAGGACCTATCGGTCTGTTGCTGTTTGTGTTTCCTTTGTATTCCTTTGTATTCCTCCTCTTTCCCCTCTTTGTGTGGTTGATCGCCTGGCAGTCTGGCTCACCTGACACTCACACATACACACAAAATCCTCCCAAAGGTGAAGCCACAGGGATCACTGAGACAATTTAAGTTGACCTCTGAACTCGGACAACAGACACGCACACGCACGCGCAAATGCACTCAGTTATATTTGTTCAGATGTTCACGCGACAAACACACCGATGTTATATTATCCTCATTATATCATCAATATTATCACTATCATCATTCCTGTTATTATTATTATTGATATCGTTTTTATCATTAATTTTAGTTTTTGTTCTCCTTCTCCTCCTCCTCCTTCTCATCCTCCTTATCCTCCTTCTCCTCCTCCTCCTCCTCCTTCTCCTCCTCCTCCTCCTCCTCCTCCCTCCTCTCCTCCTCCTCCTCCTCCTTACCCTCTTCCTCTTCCTCCTCCTCCTCATCCTCTTCCTCTTCCTCCTCCTCCTTACCCTCTTCCTCTTCCTCCTCCTCCTTATCCTCTTCCTCTTCCTCCTCCTCCTTATCCTCCTCCTCCTCCTCCTCCTCCTCCTCCTCCTCCTCCTCCTCCTCCTCCTCCTCCTCCTCCTCCTCCTCCTCCTCCTCCTCCTCCTCCTCCTCCTCCTCCTCCTCCTCCTCCTCCTCCTCCTCACTACCGTTGTGCAATTTTCCGCGTAAATGTTCTGGGAATTGCGCATTAAGGCAAAAGAGCAGGAGAACGCGACACTAAACATTCCAGACTTTGTATTTACAACAATTTTATTCAAAAGTTAGCATCTTGGCCATGGTAATCACGCGCCATCACCAGCCTTCCATCCCTGCCTGGATGACAGAGGAGGCTCTCTAGACTGCTAGCCACCCCTGGTCAGTATGTATTTGCACCTTCACTGTTCAATGACCATAAACGCAATTTGGCATCGTGACGGTTAGTAAATAGAAAATTACTGACAGTCGTTGGCTCTGTAAGGAAAATTATCATTGCTCATCTGATTCAGGCTATTTGTAATTCCTTGAAGTAATCACATGTCTAGCGCGTGATCAGGCTATGGGTGAATGACAGCGACAGACATGTGTATCACCACTGATATTATTGTGAGGAAATATCAATGCACACTTCCCACAAGAAAACTTACTGGGGCAAACAAATCCTCTTCAGAACCCCATTGTTTGCTTGCCTGTTTCATCACCTCCTTGCGGCAGTCTTGGCCCGCCTGAGAACGTCGGTGGGAAATGTTCTTACCAATCTTCTCCTTTACACTCGCCGCGCCGCCCCTCGCATAGACGGCCGCCTTCGCATGTTACCAGCACTTTTTTTTTTTCCTGCTTGAGTCACAGGGCCACTTTGTTTCCCTAAGTGCGCTACTTTTCTCCTTTTCTTTTCCTCCATACGATCATTACCTCACTTACTGCGTGTGTATTAAGCTGCGTAGTGTGTGTTCTCCAGGCGCGATAGACTTTACGCCAGTGGTTAGGCGGCGCTTTACTGTGGTCACGGCAGGCCAGGTGGTCGAGAAGCTAAAACATTTACTTGATATCACCGAGTTTGTTGTGGTCGCATGATTATCGCCGCGCTGACTGCCTTCCCGCACACTGACGCGACACCCAACCACAACGCGTGCAGAAGATGACCTTAATTAGCTCGCCGCGGCCCTTTTGGCAGCCCGTCCTGACATAAAAAATGGTACTGAGTGTTGAAAGAGTTAATACACAAACATTTGCGTCGGGTGAACATGGAGGGCGAGTCTGGGGAGCGAAATGACGCCTTTATTATTGGTATTGTTATATTTAAGCTATTGTTACTCGCACAAAGTAGTATTTATAGCAACTACACTTGCTTCCCGAAAATGGAGAAAATATATATTGATGAATAGAAGTGATTTATACTCACATGACAACATTCTTCATAACAGGGCGTGTCTTACAGAGGCAGAGTACTCCTGATGGACAGATCGCCACCGCCTTGCGAGGTTTCGTGTACGAGTATGCTTTGCCGCAATAAACTGTCGTATGTCGTGATCATACGCGCGTTTTTGCACAGTCACAACGCATGAACAGTTATGATTAGCAATTGTGGCATGGTGAGAGAGAGAGAGAGAGAGAGAGAGAGAGAGACAAAGAGAGAGAGAAGAGAGAGGAGAGAGAGAGAGAGAGAGAGAGAGAGAGAGAGAGAGAGAGAGAGAGAGAGAGAGAGAGAGAGAGCACCAAGTTACCAATTCTAGCCTTTATTCACATCCCTGATTTGAAAGCCTTGATATAGCACATACTTGACAGTTTCCATTTCCTGATAAACTTTGATACTAGGAAGATCCAATCTCATACACCACACAGCCACGACACCGCACCACGCTTCAGGCACACACCACCGCCACCACCACCACCACCACCACCACCACCACCACACCACCACCACCACCACCACCACCACCACCACCACCACCACCACCACCACCACCACCACCACCACCACCACCACCACCACTACTATCATCACCACCACCACCACCACCACCACCACTACCACCACCACCACCACCACCACCACCACCACCACCACCACCAGTAACCCGAGCCCCGGCGGACCCCTGGAGATGGAATGGACAGTCTGAATTTATGGTGGCAGGGGGCTCAGCTGACCAGATTTTTGCCATGAATAATAGCTGTCGAAGTGCCGGGCTTATGCTGCATTTATCGATACTTTTAAAGTATCTCCCTCCCTCCCTCCTTTCTCTCTCTTTCTCTCTTTGCTAGGTGTGAAGAGGAAAGAGGAGGGTAGAGAAAAGATAATCTGTTGACTAATATTTATTTTATATAGAAAACTAAGTGTTGATTGCTGTGGAAAGTAAAGTTTTCATGTATTGTGGAAGCCGCTCGCAATATGAATCACCTAAATGACAAGGAGGAGGAGGAGACAAGGAGAGGAGTGACAAGACACCTCCCGAACTAAATTGGCCCACCCTCTTTTTATATTCTCTTAAGTGTCTTCTTTATAGGGACTGGCAACTAAACAGGCTTTTTGTTACCTCTTTGTTTTGCCCTTGGACAGTCCTTTGCGATGTCAAAAAAATATGTGAATCGCCTAAATGATATATAACACTTCTAACCATAAATATTGTGCAAGATTAATACTTTTCAAACAGAGCTTCAACAGTGGGAAGAAAAATGTTAACGAAGCTCCTCATTCCCTTTCTTGGAGTTTCATAAAGTTGTTCCTCTCACGTCTTTTTTTTACCCTTGGCCAGTCCTTTCTGATGTAAAAAAAAAAAAAATAGAAATGTCACACGATCTCAAACTAAATCACAAACTCGACTTCTTTGTGTGAATTGTCAAGTAAAGAAGTGGCCCAAAATCTTCCTCCTAGTGTTTTTTTTGTTTTTTTTTTTGGGGGGGGGAGAAATGAATATCTTTTACTACCCATGACCTTTCGGAACTGCCAAACTTTTACACTCTGGTTAGGTCCTTTATAATTCACACTCTTATTGGTGATTCTTCTTTCTTTACAGAACTTGGAGGAGACGACACCCCGAGGCATCGCTAAACGGCGTCAGGTAAGTTTTCTCTCCTTTGGTTTGTTTCTCTGTCAGGCGTGTAGGATATTGTTGTAAATAGGACTAAAAGGAGTGTAGGATATTGTTGTAAATAGGAATAAAAGGAGTGTAGGATATTGTTGTAAATAGGAATAAAAGGAGTGTAGGATATTGTTGTAAATAGGAATAAAAGGAGTGTAGGATATTGTTGTAAATAGGAATAAAAGGAGTGTAGGATATTGTTGTAAATAGGACTAAAAGGAGTGTAGGATATTGTTGTAAATAGGACTAAAAGGAGTGTAGGATATTGTTGTAAATAGGAATAAAAGGAGTGTAGGATATTGTTGTAAATAGGACTAAAGGAGTGTAGGATATTGTTGTAAATAGGACTAAAAGGAGTGTAGATATTGTTGTAAATAGGACTAAAAGGAGTGTAGGTATTGTTGTAAAAAGAATAAAGGAGTTTTAGGATATTGTTGTAAATAGGAAAAAGGAGTGTAGGATATTGTTGTAAATAGGATAAAAGGAGTGTAGGATTTGTTGTAAATAGGAATAAAAGGAGTGTAGGATGTTGTTGTAAATAGGAATAAAAGGAGTGTAGGATATTGTTGTAAATAGGAATAAAAGGAGTGTAGGATATTGTTTGTATAGGATAAAAGGAGTGTAGGATATTGTTGTAAATAGGAATAAAAGGAGTGTAGGATATTGTTGTAAATAGGAATAAAAGGAGTGTAGGATATTGTTGTAAATAGGAATAAAAGGAGTGTAGGATATTGTTGTAAATAGGAATAAAAGGAGTGTAGGATATTGTTGTAAATAGGAATAAAAGGAGTGTAGGATATTGTTGTAAATAGGAATAAAAGGAGTGTAGGATATTGTTGTAAAGGACTATAAGGAGTGTAGGATATTGTTTGTAAATAGGAATAAAAAGGGGTGTAGGATATTGTTGTAATAGGAATAAAAGGAGTGTAAGGATATTGTTGTAAATAGGAATAAAAGGAGTGTAGGATATTGCTGTAAATAGGAATAAAGGAGTGTAGGATATGTTGTAAATAGGAATAAAAGGAGTGTAGGATATTGTTGTAAATAGGATAAAAGGAGTGTATGGATATTGTTGTAATGGACTAAAGGAGTGTAGGATATTGTTGTAAATAGAATAAAAGGAGTGTAGGATATTGTTGTAAATAGGAATAAGGAGTGTAGGATATTGTTGTAATAAAATAAAAGGAGTGTAGGATATTGTTGTAAATAGGAATAAAAGGAGTGTAGGATATTGTTGTAAATAGGAATAAAAGGAGTGTAGGATATTGTTGTAAATAGGAATCTCTATAAAACTACCGAACCATGAAGTATCAAATAGAAAAAAGTTATTTAGGTACATATAATTATTTCACTATGTAACATTAAAAACAACAACAACAAAAAAAAAGTGAATTCAGGCAAATGTCATTATTTGACTATAGAAACTGTTGTCAAGCATATATTTATATAGGCTAAATAGATCATGTGTAAATCAAGTGGAACCAGCTAGTCATCCAGCCCTACTTTCTGGTTCTAGTGGTGCGTGCGTATGTGCGTGCGTAATTGCGTGCGTGGATACGTGAGTGCGTGCGTCCGTGATACCGCAATTGACTTTGAAGCGTGCGTGCGTTGCGTCCGTGCGTGCGTCCGTGCATGCGTCCGTGTGTGAGTGCGTGCGTCCGTAGTACCGCTATTGACCTTGAAGCGTGTGTCCGTGTGTGTGTGTGTGTGTGTGTGAGTGTGTGGCTGCGTGTGTGCGTGCGTCCGTACCGCTATTGACCTTGAAGCGTGTGTCCGTGTGTGTGTGTGTGTGTGTGTGTGTGGCTGCGTGAGTGCGTGCGTCCGTACCGCTATTGACCTTGAAGCGTGTGTCCGTGTGTGTGTGTGTGTGTGTGTGTGAGGCTGCGTGAGTGCGTGCGTCCGTACCGCTATTGACCTTGAAGCCTGTGTCCGTGTGTGTGTGTGTGTGTTGTGGCTGCGTGTGTGCGTGCGTCCGTACCGCTATTGACCTTGAAGCCTGTGTCCGTGTGTTGTGTGTGTGTGTGGTGGCTGCGTGTGTGCGTGCGTCCGTACCGCTATTGACCTTGAAGCTGCGTCCGTGTGTGTGTGTGTGAGTGCGTGTGCTGCGTGTGTGCGTGCGTCCGTACCGCTATTGACCTTGAAATCCCGCGTCCGTGTTGTGTGTGTGTGTGTGTGGCTGCGTGGTGGGCGTCGTACCGCTATTGACCTTGAAGCCTGCGTCCGTGTGTGTGTGTGTGTTGGGGTGGTGCTGGTGGGCCGAC
>JACEEZ010003903.1:7500-34323 GCA_016584305.1 Chionoecetes opilio | reverse complement strand
CAAAAAAATGATGTTGGGCTTATTAAAACAAATTTGAACAAAAAACTCCAAAAGTAATGACACAATTAACACGTCCCTTGGTTAGGCCGCATTTGGAATAGCCGTTCAATTCTGGTCGCCCTGTTTCGTAAAAATAAACCAAAATTAATCAGTGCAAAAAAGCAACCAAAAAAATTTCCCTCTCTCGAATTCATTTATAAGAGAGACTGCAAAACTTATATTTTTCCCTTAAGGATCGAAATCCTGGGACTTGATAGAAACCTTTAGATCCAAAAAAGTTTTGATGCATTAATCAAGGAAACCTATTCGGCTTTCAACTAAAGTACAACAAAAATAAGGTTTAAAACAAAAAGGGCCCAACGTTGCTCACCGATCTCCGTAAAAATTTAAATTTCAATTTAAAGAGTCGTTGATCGATGAACAATTACCAAAAATTTGTGGGACCCAACACAAAAACTACTTAAAAAAACGCTTGACGCGCATTGAAAATAAATGGGTTTGTATGGAATTTCGTATCTAGCCCCCCCGTATCGATTATTTTAGTGTGTGGAGTTGTGTTATATTTTTCAACCCTACATTCGCCTATGAAATTTCCCATTTTTCCTATCCTTTTTGGGGACTGGTATCATTTTCCAACTGTTTTTTTTTAATATTGTATTATATATGTATTCGCAGATCCTTTCGCTAGGACCAATGTCTCCTGGTGTTTTTTATTCCTATTATGTAATCCTTGTATGTAATTCCTCCTCCTCCTCCTCCTCCTCCTCCTCCTCCTCCCCCTCCTCTCCTCCTCCTCCCCTCCTCCTCCTCCTCCTCCTCCTCCTCCCCCTTTTTTCCCCCTCCCTCCTCCCCTCCTATTTTTTCCTGTTCCTCCCTATCCATAAATTTATAACCTCCGTTCCCTTCATCATACCAACTTTTTTCCCAACCCTTTCCCTCCATTTGCCTCATATTTCCATGACAGCTTATTTTCCTTACTCCCCCTTTTCCTTCCTCTCCCCTTCCCACACCCCCTTTTCCCCACCCCTCCTTTCCACCTCTGCCCTTCCTCGCTAACCAATCTCCCCCCAACCTCCTTCCTCTTGTCTTTCTTGTTCTCCTCCCCCTTTAGCCCTCCTCCCCCTCCACCCCCCCTCCTTCCCCCAATTATCTCTATTTCCCTTCTCTTTTCGTCCTTACATTCTTACTTTTTCATTTTCCCTTCTCCTTCCCTTCACCCCCCTTCCCTTTTCCCTTTCCCCACCCTTTTCCCTTTCCCCTCCCCTTCTTTTTCCTTTCCCTTCCCTTTCCCCCCTTTTCCCTTCACTCCCCTTCCCCTTCTATTCATTTATCTCCACCCCTTTCCCCTTCCCTCCCCCCCCCTTTCCCCTTCCCTTTCCTTCCCTTTTTTTCCCTTTCCCCTTTTTCCTTTTTTTTTTTCCTTTCCCCTTCCTTTCCTTCTCTTTTTTCCCCTTTTCCTTTTCCCTTCCCCTTTCCCCTTCCCTTCCCTTCCTTCCACCCTTCCCTTCTCCCCCTTCCCCTTCCCTTCTCTTCCCTTTTTTTCCTTTCCCTTTTCCCTTTCTCTTCCTTCCTTCCCTTCCTTTTCCCTTCCCTTCCCTTCCCCTTCCCCACCCTTCTCTTCCCTTTCTTTTGGGCCCAGTCTAAATGGAGTCTATTATCCAAAAAACCAATAAAATTCGATGCAGAACGGCAGGTCGGGTCTGTTTAAAGGAGTGCAAATAATTGAGTCTGTGAAATCATGAGGTTCTTATTACATCTGCACCAATTCATAAAAAAAGGGAAACTAGGCTTGTTTTTTGTTGTTAGTGTGGGGAGGTGGTGGGCTAGTTTTTTTTGTAGTTAATACAGCCTTTTTGTTTTATTACATTGATTATAGTTTTCCTATTTTTTATTGTTATTATTATATTATTGTTGTTGTTGTTTTTTGTAAATTTTTTCATTTTATTTTTCGTCAAATTTTTTTCATATCAGTATAGTATTTTGTAGTATTTAGTATTAGTATATTAGTATAGTAGTCCACTTGACCCGGGCGTGTGGTTTTTAATGTGTGTTGTGATGTATCTAAAGTTTTGAAATTATAACCAAATTATCTAAAGGATACTGATTACACGTTCTTGAACCATCTAATTTTTTCTCGGCCCCTGTTTGGGGGGGGGGGAAAAGAGAGAGAGGGAGAGAGAGAGGAGAGGAGAGAGAGAGAGAGGGGAAAAAGGAAGAGAGGAAAAAAAGGGAAGAGAGAGAGAAAAGAGGGGGAAAAAAAAAGAGGGTTTAAAAATAGAAAAAATAAAAAATACAGAAAATAAAAAGAAATGAATGAATGAATGAATAAGAAATGAAAAGAGACCAAAAGAACAAGCAAAATTAGACGATATGAACGGAAGAGGAGAAAGGAAGGGAAGGAAGGGGGGGGAAAGGGGGGTTGTATTAGGGAAAGAATTTTGGGACGAGAGGGCCCCCACGATATGATAAATGTGCGTTGGGAGGGGGAAGATGGGAAAAAATTTTAAAACTTTGATTTTTTGGCCTGGGGGGAAGGAAATGGCATTCTTATGTATATACTTTGTGATATTGTTTAAGAAAAGAAAAAAGAAAATTATATCAGAAAGTACGTAAAAAATAAGAAAAACTTTCCCCGGGCTTTTTGAATTTTAAAAAAAAAAACCCAAAATTTTATCGAAAAGACGAAAAAATAAAATAAAAATTTCCCCGGGGCTTTGGGAAATTTCGAGAAAAAAAAAAATTTAACTTCAAACCTTTGGAATCTTTGGGGGCATTCAAAAACTTGGTAATTTCTTTTTGTTGAAGCCGAACATGCTAAACAGTAGGCGAGATACCCCATCAAAAAACACTTGTGTGTCCCCTTTGAATAACTATTATTTCCCTCCCTCTCTCTCTCTCTCTCTCCTTTTTCTCTCTCTCTCTCTCTCTCTCTCTTTTCTCTCCCCCCTCTCTCTCCATCTCACTCCTTTTTCTCTCTCTCTCTCTCCTCTCTCCATCTCCTCCTCCTCCTCTCTCTCCTTTTCTCTCTCTCTCCTCTCTCCTCTCTCTCCTCCCTCTCTCCCCTCTCTCCTTCCCCCCCCTTCCTCTCTCTGTCTCTCTCCCCCCTCTCTCTCTCCTCCTCTCTCTCTCCTCTCTCTCTCTCTCTCCTCTCTCTCTCTCTCTCTCTCTCTCTCTCTCTCTCTCTCTTTTTTTTTTATCTAAACATACATATACATGAAGCCCAAAGGTCGTGTCGCTACCTATCTTAAGGGCAAGTAAATATAGCTATATACACATAAATACAAAGACCTAAAAAACTAACATTATATACATATACACATCACTAAAGTGTTTGTTGCGGCACTGTTGCTGTCACTAGTGTCACAGTATCACTAGCGTCAGCGGGGTGGGCTTCGACAGTCTCCACCGATTGGCCGCCAACTTTACACTTTGTGTGTTCATCTCCTGGATGTGAGGGACAGCGGCCGTGAAAATGTTCCACATCCTGGAGACGCGGCCCACAAAGGTGCGTTGGTGCTGGCTGGCACGGGAACGCGGCACCTCCACTGCATCACCACTGGTAAGCACCGTTCTAGTGCTTCGCGTGGCGATTCTCGGAGGCTGTCGTAACCACAGAGTTATACACTAGAGCGCGCATCCCCTATCCCAGTGGGTAGGCGGAGTGAAGCAAGCGGGGTCGGTTGGCGGACATGCAACCATGATACTCGACGATATTTTGTCAAACGAACAAGTTTTACGTTATTGTCATTTTTTACCACCTGCATTGTTTTGCATTGGTATGTGTCACATACCAACGGAATCGGAAAAATGTGTTGATTCCGAGACAGTGAATGGAAATTCAATGCAAGCACAATTATAGAAATAATAGAGAGTTGAAGCAAAAATGTGAGAGAAAATGTTTATGCACTATTTTATTTTACGCTCATTATCTTATTCTAGGTATGACTTACTGTAATTAATGTATGCTCATGATATGCAGCAATGTCTCGTGAACACGATGGTAGGCTCAGTATTTTCTAAATATCATCTGGTAGCTTGATAACACCGGACATACCTGTGTGATGTCAAGCATCTCCCTCTAATCTGTGACTGGGAAGGGAGGGTAATAAACCCTGGGCGAGGGAAATAGTACCGACGAGGCTGCGGAAGTGACGCTCACCACGGCGAAAAGCTGTTCCGTCGCAAGTTTTCTGTTCATGGCAATTTTTTACCATCTACTTATTGTTGCATTGGTACGTGTACCAGCAGAATCAGAAACCGACCGACCGACCGACCGACCGACCGACCGACCGACCGACCGACCGACCGACCGACCGACCGACCGACCGACCGACCGACCGACCGACCAGACCAGACCAGACCAGACAGACAGACATAAAAAAAGGTAGAAGGGAAAAAATGACGTCTTGTTTTGTAACCCTTTAGCCACAGCAAATTGTAGGAACCGACCGACCGACCGACCGACCGACCGACCGACCGACCGACCGACCGACCGACCGACCGACCGACCGACCGACCGACCGACCGACCGACCGACCGACCGACCGATCAGACCAGACCAGACCAGACCAGACCAGACCAGACCAGACAGACATAAAAAAAGGTAGAAGGGAAAAAATTACGTCTTGTTTTGTAACTTTAGCCACAGCAAATTGTAGGAAGCAGGGAAGGGGAAAAGTTAAGGAGGATATAACAAGTTAGTAACAGCTTCGAAACTGATTAACTTGAATAAGTCAGGAGTACTCTTAGCCTTTTCCTAACTAGGGTTCAATAAATGTGCCATTCAACCACACAGACTCTGCCCCCTCCCCTCCCTCCCCAAAGGAGGAGAGGGAAGGATGGAAGGATGGATGGAAGGAAGGAATAAAGGAAGGAATGAAGGAAGGACGGAAGGGAAGGAAGGAAGGAAGGTAGGGAAGGAAGGAAGGAAGGAAGGAAGGAAGGAAGGAAGGAAGGTAGGAAGTAAAGAAGGAAGGTTATAAAAGAAAAAGGAAGAAAGGAAGAAAGGAAGGAAGGAAGGTAGGAAATAATGAAGGAAGGAAGGAACAAACGAACGAAGGAAAGAAGGAACGAAAGAAGGAACGAAGGTAGGAACGAAGGAAGGAAGGAACGAAGGAAGGAAGGAAGGAAAGAAGGGAAAGAAGGAAGGAAGGGATGGAAGGGTCTTTAGAGAGAGGGTAAAGGGGCCGTGAAAGTGGAACAGTTTTTACTCAGAAATTAATCCCCCTAGAACTGGAGCGAGACAGGGTTGGGACGGGACGGGAATGTGATGGAGAGTGTGGTGGTGTTAGGTGGCTGGGGTGAGGGAGGGAGAGAGTGCTTGAGGTGGGTGGATGGGAGCTTGAGGTGGTCTGCTGTGAATGCAATATGGGAGGAATGGAATCCAGAGCCGATTAAAGTTAGAGGATTGGAAGCGTTGGGTGGAACTTGTATTTTATTTATTTATTATTTTCTTCTTTTTTGCAAATTTTGTACCGTCTGACAAGGGAAACATCTTTTAGGGTGCGTGTGCGAGTGTCTGTGTGTTTGTGTGTCATTCACCCATGGTCTTGTCCACGAGAGTCAGACTCGCAAATCGCCAGTTTCCCCCTCCCGGTGCGAGCTTGGAGCTCATTATTACCGATCTTTGGGTAATGCTGGGACCTCACACAACACACACCCCCATCCCCTTGCTCAAGGGGGACAGTAACCGCCCGAATTTCTCAGGGGAAAAATGCCCGGGAATGAGCGGGTTCGAGGATCGAATGCCGGACCACAGAATGGTGCCGGACGCCCTAACCCACCGAGCCATTCAGACGGTAAATGTGTGTGTGTGTGTGCAATTCTATTTATCAAGGTGCCGAATCTCCCCAAAATACACATCACGATAACCAAACTGACGTTTCCGGTTGTAGTTACGGTTCCTTACCTTTTTTATAAAATGAATAAAAAGGATGAGAAATAAACTAAACTAAAATAACGCATGTATTTATATTGCACCTGAATAACATTAATTTAATATACTCTGACTTGTACATTTTTTTCGATATCATTGCCGAGTTATCAACAAAGTAATTCAAACTGATTCAAAAATATCACCTTAAAAAAAAATACATATACTATACTACAATGATGAAAATAATAAAATAATAATAATAATAATAATAATGAATATGTATATATAATAATAATAATAATAAAATAATAATAATAATAATAAAAATAAGTATAAGTACTACACTAATAAAATAATAAAATAATAATAATAATAAAAATGATAACATTTCATAGCGTATATCAGGTACGAGGAACGGAAAACCAGGTAGAAATAGGCAACCCCTCCCGCCCATCAGGTGAAGTGGAACGTTACAGGTGTGGGGTGTTGGGTGTGGGGTGTTGGGTGTTGGGTGTGGGGTGTTGGGTGTGGGGTGTGGGGTGTTGGGTGTGGGGTGTGGGGCAGGCTGAGTGTGGGGTGTTGGGTGTGAGGTGTTGGGTGTGGGGTGTTGGGTGTGGGGTGTTGGGTGTGGGGTGTGGGGTGTTGGGTGTGGGGTGTGGGCAGGCTGAGTGTGGGTGTTGGGTGTGAGGTGTTGGGTGTGGGGTGTGGGGTGTGGGGCAGGCTGAATGGTTGGGTGTTGGGTGTGGGGTGTTGGGTGTGGGGTGTGGGGTGTGGGGTGTTGGGTGTGGGGTGTGGGGTGTGGGGTGTTGGGTGTGGGGTGTGGGGTGTTGGGTGTGGGGTGTGGGGTGTTGGGTGTGGGGTGTGGGGTGTGGGGTGTTGGGTGTGGGGTGTGGGGTGTGGGGTGTGGGATGTGGGGCAGCTGAGTGTGGGGTGTTGGGGTGTGAGGTGTTGGGTGTGGGGTGTGGGGGGTTGGGTGTTTGGGGTGGGGGGGGGTGTGGGGTGTTGGGTGTGGGGTGTGGGGTGTGGGGTTGTTGGGTGTGGGGTGTGGGGTGTGGGGTGTTGGGTGTGGGGTGTTGGGTGTGGGGTGTGGGGGCAGGCTGAGTGTGGGGTGTTGGGTGTGAGGTGGGGGGGTGTGGGGTGTGGGGTGTTGGGTGTTGGGTGTGGGGTGTGGGGTGTGTGGTGTGGGGTGTGGGGTGTGGGGTGTGGGGTGTTGGGTGTGGGGTGTGGGGTGTGGGGTGTTGGGTGTGGGGTGTTGGGTATGGGGTGTTGAAGGGGCTGGGTGTTGTTTGCCCTACACAGAGTTTTGCCAGACACCCAATCCTCCACTAAAGTTTTTGCTGCAACAGTTCGGGGAAAAAAAAGTGCGTGTGTGTGGTGGGGGGATGTGTGTGTGTGTGTGTGTGTGTGTGTGTGTGGTGTGTGTGCGTGTGCGTGTGTGTGTGTGTTTGAGGCACGGAAATCATTCGGTTCTAAAAAAATTATAATAAAGAAGGAAAACGTCTTCTATTGAAATTATCCATACTGCATCTAGAAAAATAAACTGATTGATAAAGTAACCATTAGAAATATATAGATAGATAAAGAAAAAAAAGCTTCTCATGGAACAGTTGGTACTAAAAACATGAAGCGTTATTGGAAAACTTATAGGGTAAAGAAATTTTGAAGCTTTAAAAGAATAGAAAAGAAATGCTTCATAAACCATCAGAAAACTGATATCAAATCACACAGAGATCAAACGTCTTGCTGATCCCAGGAGATACGCCCCCCCTTTCCCCCCCTCGCTACCCCCCTCTCTCGCCCCCCCCCTTTCCCCCCCTCGCTACCCTCCTCTCTCGCCCCCACTCTCCCCCATCGCCCATCCCTCCCTTGCTGTCTCTTTGCACCACATTCTTAATAATATTTTTCAGTTTCCATTCCTAACGTTCCTCCTCCTCCTCCTCCTCCTCCTCCTCCTCCTCCTCCTCCTCCTCCTCCTCCTCCTCCTCCTCCTCCTCCTCCTCCTCCTCCTCCCCCTCCTCATCCTCCTCTTCATTCTCCTCCTCCTCCCTATTTGCTTGTAGTGGTAAAAATACGAAATTGGAATAATACAGAAACGAGAATTACACTGGTAAAAACGAGAATTGAGAGAGAGAGAGAGAGAGAGAGAGAGAGAGAGGAGAGAGAGAGAGAGAGAGAGGAGAGAGAGAGAGAGAGAGAGAGAGAGAGAGAGAGAGAACTGCCAAAAGTGAGATGAAAAACGGACGAGGAAATGAAATAGGAGAAGAAGGATGAGGAAGAGGAGGACGAGGAAGATAAATAGGTGGGAAGTGTCAGGGTAAGGAATGGTACAGGATTGGAAGAGGAGGAAGAGGAACAGAGAGAAGAAAAAGAGGAGGAGGAGGGAGAAGAAGAGGAAGAGGAGGAGCAAGAAATTGAAGCTGATTATCCAAACCTTTCGAGACGAGTAAATATTTTTCAATCTTTTAATCATCAAATTTCTGGCAGATTTTGTTTTCAAGGGACAGTTTCCATGCATGTCAAGCGTCTCATTTTTTCCGTCATAATTGAAGAGTGAGTAAAGAGGTCAGATTTTCGCCCTAGGGTTGATTTCCTTATAAGTACATGATTAATCTACTAATGAGACGGTAGATTGTTTACGTGATTACGGTGATGAAGGTTGTGGCTGTAGTGGTGGTAGTGGTGGTGGTGGTGGTGATGGTGGTAGTGGTGGTGGTGGTGGTGGTGGTGGTGGTGGTAGTAGTAGCAAAAATTGTGATGGTGGTGATGGTGGTAGTAGCGAAAATTGTAGTGGTGGTGATGGTGGTAGTAGCTAAAATTGTGGTGGTGATGATGGTGGTAGTTGGAACAATTTTGGTGTAGTAGCAAAAAAAATGTTGTTGTGGTGATGGTGGTGGTGACTGTGGCGGTGGTAGTGATAATTGTGGTGATGTTGGTGATTGCGGCGGTGGTGGTGATAATTATGGTGGTGGTGATAATTGTGGTGGGTGGTGATAATTGTGGTGGTGGTGGTGATAATTGTGGTGGTGGTGGTGATAATTGTGGTGGTGATAATTGTGCTGATAGAGGTTGGCTATCAAATTACTTTTCCTTTAATGTGAAAAATTACACCTGCGCTCGAGTGGCTAATCATTCCCAGGTCCTAATCAGCAGGTAATTAGGAGGTATCTTGTGTAGCACGTTAATTGGGTCTCTTTTCCTCCTCCTCTTCCATCCTTACTCTTCCTACTCTTTTCACTCCTACTCTTCCTACATTTTTCACTCCTCCTCTTTGTACTCTTTTCATCCTTACTCTTCCTACTCCTCTTTCACTCTTACTCTTCCTACACTTACTCTTCCTCCTCCTCTTTCATCCTTACTCTTCCTACTCTTTTAACTCTAAGTAACTTTAACTTAACTTCCTACTAACTTTTAACTTCCTTACTCTTCCTACTGTCTTCACTCTTACTCTTCCTCCTCCTCTTTCACTCCTACTCTTCCTACTCTTTTCATTCTTACTCTTCCTACTCCTCTTTCACTCCTACTCTTCCTGCTCTTACTCTTCCTACTCCTATTTCACTCTTACTCTTCCTACTCTTGCTCTTCCTCCTACTCTTCCTACTCTTTTCACTCTTCCTCTTCCTTTTCATATCTTCCTACTCTTACTCCTACTCCTCTTTCATCCTCTCTTCTTACTTTCCTCTCCCTCTTTGTTATTTCTTAGTCTTTGAAATATTCGTTCCCGTTACTGCAATTTTTTCTTTTCTCTTCTTGCTTTCATAACTCTTATTTACTTTTTTATCTATGTTGTCTATTTGATTTATGTTATATATTTGTTTTTATCTGTTTTTTTAATATGTTGCTTTATGTTATTTATGTAATTTATTTATTAGTTTTGTATTCGTGTTTTATCTATGCTATTTACTATCATCTTACTTTTTTTTTTCATTTGTCCTCTTCAACTGTCTCTTTGTCTTATTTCTTTCTTTATTTCATTTACACTTCATCCCTTTTATCAAGTTTTATGTTATACGCGTCATTTCCTTTCTTTCCTACATGTTTTTTTCTTTATTTTTTAATACGTACATTTCTTCTACTTTATTCTAACTTATTTTTCCCTCTTTTCATATTTCCCTCACTCTTCATCCTTTATTTAATCCTCTCTTCCAATTCAGTCTCTTCCTTTTTTTTATTTAATTTTACTTTCCTTTTTTTTCTTTCCTTCGTAGTTTATATTTTCTGTCCTCTTCCTTTTATCCCAATACCAATTCCCGCGTTTACTCCCCTTCCTCTCTTCCCTTCCCTTCCCTGTAGACGGCCGGCCGAATGGGCAAAACATTTTTTGGATGGCATTGCTTGTTAGAATTGGGTACCCATGTGGAATCATACCCATATGGAGTGAGCTTTTAGGCCAGGGTGGGTACCCCCGCAAATTTGACCTTTTAGGGTCAATTTGGGGTCATTAAGTGCACTTTGGGTAAAAATTTCATTTATTTTACTTTTTTTCTTTTTTTTTGGTTTGCACCTTTTTTTCCAAGCCAATAACTATATATAAAACAATAAAGGGGTCGTTCTGACCACAATTGATATTTTAGCGTCATATTGAGCTCACTAAGTGCATTTAGGGAGACAGTTTCTGTATTTTTTTTGTATTTTCCATCACAATTTTTTCCAACAAATATTTATCAACATATGGAAAACTATGATAAATCTGACATATATAATATAGAACTAAACTATGGAGATGAGAACAATAGAATTNTCTTTCCTCTCTCTCTCTCCCCCTCCTCTCTCTCCTCTCCTTGAAGTCATCATCATCTTTAGTTTCCAAGACAGGAAAACATTCTTAGGAATTCATCATAATCCATCTCTTGAAACTCATGCCCTTTATATTTCTGCCCGTAATCATGCCAAATCTTTACTTCAACTTACCAAAAACTCTTTCATTCATAGAAAATGTCAAAATCTTTCTGAATCAAATCCCTCTCGTGACTTCTGGCATCCAGCTAATTAGACGGCCGGCCGAATGGGCAATTTTTTTTTTGAATGGCATTGCTTGTTAGAATTGGGTACCCATGTGGAATCATACCCATATGGGGTGAGCTTTTAGGCCAGGGTGGGTACCCCCGCAAATTTGACCTTTTAGGGTCAATTTGGGGTCATTAAGTGCACTTTGGGTAATAATTTCATTTTTTTACTTTTTTCTTTTTTTTTGGTTTGCACCTTTTTTTCAAGCCAATAACTATATATAAAGCAACAAAGGGGTCGTTCTGACCACAATTGACATTTTAGCGTCATATTGAGCTCACTAAGTGCATTTAGGGAGACAGTTTCTGTATTTTTTTGTATTTTCCAGTACAATTTTTTCCAAACAAATATTTATCAACATATGGAAAAACTATGATAAGTCTGACTATATTAGATGTATATAATAGAACTAGAACTATGGATAGAGAGAAAGCAATATTTTGTATATATACATATATATATGCAAACTGCCCTGAAATGATTGAAATACATGTACAAGCTGAACAAATGTTTTACATTTATTTGCATTTTAATAACTTGATATACATGTATCGGAGTTTATTATGTTCATTGTTATTCAGTCTGTTCGTCCTCTGTGATTGAGATGGGGTTGCGACATTGTTCTGCATTACAAGTACACGCTGGAGTGCACACTTGTTCTTTTTTCAGGCAGCTGCAAGCCATCGTTCGGCATTTCGTTTTGCACCCACATGCTACCAGTGCCACGCATGCCTGTGGGATCGGCGGCAAATGCGTCCATACAACACACAAGCCATCGTCAGTGGCCCTCCACCCTTATGATTCACATGGAGAACCAACTTCCAGTGTGGATATATCTGCCTGAAGCCAAATTTTGGCTTGATAATTGGATCTCTTGAGATGCAGGCTGAACGCATCTCTTGTTGGTGGCAACATTCCATGCATGTTATCGACGTTAGTGCTTTGGCAAAAAATGCAGCGCTTCCAGTCTGTAGAAGATACTGAACTACGGGAAACCCTGTGTGACAAGCCATCAGAATCAGATGTACTTGGTACCGGTTCCAAAGTCTTTTGTTTCTTTCGTAGCCGCTGTAGCTTATTCTCCGCAGTGAAACTGCTGTAACAATTTTTGTGCCATTTTAATGACGTATTGCTGAAGTCTAACTCCTCGATGCTGTGTATGTTTTTGATCACGATAGGGTAGGCTGTGTCATTTAATTGTTCTCTCTCCTGTGCAACGCGCAAGACGCGCTGCCAACCATGTTCTGAAGCTGCTTTCAACTGTTCTTGTGACTTCCGTTGACATATAAGGCACAGTTCATAATTAATATCGTCGTCGTCGTCACTATGTTTTCGCTTGAGAACTACAGCAGGGTTAATGGACGCCATGACTATCTACTGTTGAACTTGTCCCTACCGCCGTCTCACTGAGGTCGACATCTGAAAATACATGCCATACCGTTAATTAGCCATCACCGTGAATTAAGAAGCAAATTAGTACACGCATCTATAAAACTATTGCACACATGTTGCACATTATAGGGAGTGTTCAGGATAAAATCTGAAATATAAATAAGCTGAAGCATATTAATACAATAAAATGCCTGGCACTACAGAGCCAGAACACTACGCAGTGAGTAAGAATATTAGTGATGGACAGGCTGAAAAAAAGTCTGGAAGTATTATTGTATTAACATGATTAACCAGTGTCAAATTATAATGAAGCGAGCAATATAACAAAAGCAATATACACATAGAACGTACATGTATATTACCCTATATGACAACGAAGCAACCAACAAAATTTCAGGCATTGACTATTATATGGTTTTATAACACAATGTAGTTCCTCTCGGTAACTTATGTAACATATATGCCAGAAATCGTTTATACTTGAACGTGCTACCTTGCATAATGTTGGATTATGAATGAACAAAATACGGTTAGCAAGGGCTTTGAAATACATACAGCATGCAAAGAGTCCTGCAGAGATGTACCTGCCCACAAGTCCTGGTTTTTCGCATGATGCCTATGCATCATATATTCATACAACATTTACTTTAGAATTCGAGCTACAAATCGTATTTTTAGATGTTTTTTTCTTAAATGTAATATTTTGCACACAATTTCTAGACAAGTATGATTCATTGTGGTCAGAACGATCCCTTTGTTGCTTTATATATAGTTATTGGCTTGAAAAAAAAGGTGCAAACCAAAAAAAAAAAAAAAAAGTTTTTATTTTTTTATTTTTACCCAAAGTGCACTCAATGACCCCAAATTGACCCTAAAAGGTCAAATTTGCGGGGTACCCACCCTGGCCTAAAAGCTCACCCCATATGGGTATGATTCCACATGGGTACCCAATTCTAACAAGCAATGCCATCAACACTTTTTTGAGAGCCCTTCCTGGGGTTGGCTGGCCGTCTAAATAACATCTCTAACATTTTTTCTTCTTCATCTTTCCCTCCTATGCTTCACCCAGATGGCTCCACAAAGGGCTCTCATCTACTTCTAAAGCTGAACTCTTCGCTCAAACCTTTGCTAAAAATTCCACTCTGGTTGATGAAGGGCTTGTTCCTCCTTCTCCTCCACCCTCTGACTATATTATGCCTGTCATTATGATCCTTCGGAATGATGTTTTCTTTGCCCTTTCTGGCCTAGATCCTCGGAAGGCTTACGGTCCTGACGGAGTCCCTCCTATTGTTCTCAAAAACTGTGCTTCTGTGCTTGCACCTTGCCTGGTCAAACTTTTCCGTCTTTGTCTATCTACTTCCACCATTCCTTCTTGCTGGAAGTTTGCTCACATCCAACCTGTTCCTAAGAAGGGTGACCGTTCTAATCCTTCAAACTACCGTCCTATAGCTTTGACTTCCTGCCTTTCTAAAGTTTTTGAATCTATACTTAATAAGAAGATTCTTAAGCATCTATCTGCTCACAATCTTCTATCTGATCGTCAGTACGGTTTCCGTAAAGGGCGATCTACTGGCGATCTTCTAGCTTTCCTAACTGAATCTTGGTCATCCTCCTTTAGGGGTTTCGGTGAAACTTTTGCTGTTGCCCTTGACATATCAAAAGCTTTTGATAGAGTCTGGCACAAATCTTTAATTTCCAAACTACCCTCATTCGGTTTCTATCCTTCTCTCTGTACCTTCATCTTAAGTTTCCTTTCAAACCGTTCTATTGCAGCTACTGTAGACGGACATTGTTCTTCTCCTAAATCTATCAATAGCGGTGTTCCCCAGGGTTCTGTCCTATCACCCACTCTTCCTATTATTCATTAATGATCTTCTAAGTCTACCTCAAAGCCCTATCCACTCCTACGCTGATGATTCTACCCTGCATTTTTCAACGTCGTTTATTAGACGTCCAACTCAACAGGAACTAAGTGATTCACGGAGAGATGCCACCGAGCGCCTAACTTCTGATCTTTCTATAATTTCTGATTGGGGCAAAGCAAACCTTGTTTTGTTCAATGCCTCAAAAACCCAATTTCTTCACCTATCTACTCGACAAAAGCTACCAGATAACTATCCCCTCTTCTTCAATGACACTCAACTGTCTCCTTCTACAATGAACATTCTAGGACTATCCTTTACTAAATATCTGAACTGGAAATCTCACATCTCATCTCTTGCTAAAACAGCTTCTAGGAAGTTAGGTGTCCTGTGGCGTCTGCGTCCTTTTTTTTCTCCCTCCCAATTGCTTGCTCTCTACAGGGGCCTTATCCGCCCATGTATGGAGTATGTCTCACATGTTTGGGGAGGATCCACTCATTCAGCTCTCCTAAACAGGGTTGAGTCAAAAGCTTTTCGTCTCATCAACTCCTCTCCTCTGACTGACTGTCTTCAATCTTTAAATCACCGCAGCAATGTTGCTTCTCTTGCTCTCTTCTACCGTTATTTTCATGCTCACTGCTCTTCTGAACTTGCTAACTGCATGCCTCCCCCCCCTCCAGCGGCCTCGCTGCACAAGACTTTCTACTCATTCTCATCCCTATTCTGTCCATCTTCCTAATGCAAGAGTTACTCAGTATCTTTACTCTTTCATCCCTTTCACTGGTAAACTCTGGAACTCTCTTCCTGTTTCTATTTTTCCACTTTCCTATGACTTAAATCTTTTCAAAAGAAGAGTAACAAGACACCTCCTGAACTAAATTGGCTCACCCCTCTTTTTTATTTTATTCTCTTACTGTCTTCTTTATAGGGACTGGCAACTAAGCGGGCTTTGTGTTACCCATTTTTGTTGTGCCCTTGGCCAGTTCTTGTGATGTAAAAAAAAATCTCTCTCTCTCTCTCTCTCTCTCTCTCTCTCTCTCTCTCTCTCTCTCTCTCTCTCTCTCTCTCTCTCTCTCTCTCTCTCTCTCTCTCTCTCTCTCTCTCTCTCTCTCTCTCTCTCTCTCTCTCTCTCTCTCTCTCTCTCTCTCTCTCTTGAGAGTCATCATCATCTTTAGTTTCCAAGACAGGAAAACATTCTTAGGAATTCATCATAATATTTGCTGCCGATGATGATGATGATGATGATGATGGTGATGATGATTGTAGTGGTAGTGGTGGTAATAATGGTAATACTGATGCTGATAATAATAATAATGATAGTAATGATAATGATAGTAATAATAATGATAACTACAACTACTACTACTAATAATAATAATGATAATAATGATAATGATAATAATAATGATAATGATGATAATGATAATAATAATGATAATAGTAATAATAATAACGATGGTAATATTAAAATGAGTCATGATGATTTGAAGCAGATGTGTGGCCGTGTTATTGCCTGTTTGCGTCACTATTTAATGAGATAATCTGCCCCCCCCTCCTCTCTCTCTCTCTCTCTCTCTCTCTCTCTCTCTCTCTCTCTCTCTCTCTCTCTCTCTCTCTCTCTCTCTCTCTCTCTCTCTCTCTCTCTCTCTCTCTCTCTCTCTCTCTCTCTCTCTCTCTCTCTCTCTCTCTCTCTCTCTCTCTCTCTCTCTCCTTTTAGTAATTCATGTGAACCCATACTTTTGTAGAAATCTATTTCGTCTTTGAATATTATAAATGCAGAAAACTCCTCCTCCTCCTCCTCCTCCTCCTCCTCCATAATTCATATTTAGTCCCCCGGATCGATTAGTTGTAGTGGTAGTGGTAGTTGTAGTTAGTATATTTCATACTCTATTTTTCTGCACTACGAAACTTCCATGTTCCTATCTTCTTTTAAAGACATGGTATCATTTCCAACTGTTTTCTTACAAGTAGTTGATAGTTAGTAGTATGTAGTTCAGCAGATACCCTCGTCATGGACCAATAGGTCTCCTGGTGTCTGTTATTCCTATGTAATCTTATGTAATCCATCCTCACAAATTCCATGCATTTTTTCTATATTGCATGGTATCACTTCATTTCCGGCCAGCTTCGGCTCAGATGGGTGGGTGGGGAGGAGCCTTCTACTTTCCTATCCTTTCTCTCTTATTATCTAGTTAGTGTAGGGTAGTTAAAGCAAACAGCCTTGTAAGGTCTGTTGCTGTTTGTGTTTCCTTTGTAATCCTTTGTAATCCTCCTCCTCTTCCTCCTCCTCCTCCTTCTTCTCCTTCTCGTCCTACTGAGAAGGTCGCCTCTATATATAAATATGAAGAAAAAAAACCCACTGCCATATATCATCTTCATATACCTCGGAGAGTAATGAGAGGAACCCTGCTTCTCCCTCTTCCCTCCTCTTCCCTCCTCTTCCCTCTTCCTCCTCCTCCTCCTTTCCCTCCTCCCTCTTCCTCCTTCTCCTTCTCCTCCCTCCTCCCTCTTCCTCCTTCTCCTCCTCCTCCTCTTCCTCCTTTTTCTTGTGGTGCTTCTTTATCTAATTTATGTGGTTAGTGCTACTGCTTATAACCACCACTTCCTCCTCCTCCTCCTACCCCTCCTTCCTCCCTCTTTCTCCTCCCTCTTCCTCCTCCTCCACCTCTTCCTCCTCCTCCACGCGTACTGTAAAGTAAATGGGTACTGATGTTGCTCTGCGAGTTATATTATTAATAAAATATCCCCCGGATTGATTAGTGGTAGTGGTAGTATCAGTTAGCATACTTCATTTCTCTCATTCTTCACTACGAAACTTCCATGTCCCTATCTTATTTAAGGGCATGGTATCCTTTTCTAACTGTTCTCTTACATGTAGTTTGATAGTTAGTAGTATGTAGTTCAGCAGATACCCTTGTTATAGACCAATAGGCTTCCTGGTATCTATTCTTCTTATGTATTCCTATGTATTCCTCCTCCTCCTCCTCCTCCTCCTCCTCCTCCTCCTCCTCCTCCTCCTCCTCCTCCTCCTCCTCCTCCTCCTCCTCCTTCTCCTCTCCTCCTCCTCCTCCTCCAGCAGCAGTTACAGCATAAAAAAAATTACACTTGAAGGTATACAGTAAAAAATATTAAAAGAACAATATGCAAAAATAATATACATATATGTGGAAATGAACTTAAGTACTAAACCAAATAAAAGATAATATATACATGTGGGGAATATTATACTGCAAAATTTGTGGTAGTGTATAGGCAGTATATACAGTAGGTAGGATACGTGGGCAGTAGGTAATCAACAGTGCGTGAATGCCTTCTCAGTAAGTTTACATAAATGCGTAGGTGAGAATGTGGGCGACAGTGAAGGTTGAGAGAGAGAGAGAGAGAGAGAGAGAGAGAGAGAGAGAGAGAGAGAGAGAGAGAGAGAGAGAGAGAGAGAGAGAGAGACGTATGGGAGACGTATGGGAGACGTGCAAAGGGTGATAATTAAATATATGTTTTTTTCTCTGAATGTGTGTAGTGTGTATATATTAAATATATTTATTATTTCTATAATTATATGATATATATATATATATATATATATATATATATATATATATATATATATATATATTTATTAATACGTGTGTGTGTATGTGTGTGTGTGTGTGTGTGTGTGTGTGTGTGTGTGTGTCTGTGTGTGTGTGTGTGTGTGTGTATGTGTCTGTCTGTGTCTGTGTATGTGTGTGTCTGTGTGTGTGTGTGTGTGTGTGTGTGTGTGTGTGTGTGTGTGTGTGTGTGTGTGTGTGTGTGTGTGTGTGTGTGTGTGTGTGTGTTACATTTTCACCGTCCTTATTTCTGTGTTAATTGACGCTTTTGTTTTTATTTCCTCACATTCATTAAAAGTCGCCTTAATTACTGTGCTCCCTCGGCGGTAGTTCGGATGTGTGTGTGTGTGTGTGTGTGTGTGTGTGTGTGTGTGTTCGGGTGTTGTGTTCGCTAATTAACAACCATTTTTATGACACGGTTGCACAAATGTTTTTTTTACATCCATTTAAATTTTTCCTCGCATGTATTGACCCTCGCTTTTCTTTTTCTTTACCATTGATGTATATATTTTCTTTCACTCTTTTCTTTCTTTCTTTTTTCTTTTTTTCATTTATGTATACGTTTTTTTCTTTCTTTCTTTCTTTCTTTTTTCTTTCTTTCATTTATGTACGCGTTTTTTTTATTCAATATTTATTATTTATTTTGTGTATCGATTCATCTATTTATTTGTAGACTTTTTGATTCATATGACTTTCGATTCATCAGATTAACTCGAAAAAAAGAAAAATCGAAAATTCTTCCACTTATGTATATGGATGTATATGTTTTGATTTTATTTCATTTTTCACACACACACACACACACACACACACACACACACACACACACACACACACACACACAACACACACACACACCTGGTCCACCTTGCCACCTTAATTAACCCCGCCAGGCACCTTCCACCCACCTGTTGTCATGTCTGCCCACAATGGAACCTTCGTCTCCTTAATTAATCCAACACCTGATCCTTGTACCGACCTGTTGCTACCTACCTATACTATACCTCAGTCTATTTTTTTTATTATGGTCAAAATGCACTAAGGAAGCCACGCCCCCTGCCTCCCCTTCTATTCTACGGGGCAGCTGATTGGTGCATTCCTCGTATCATCACTACCAATCACAATATCTTCACTACTTAACAGCGGCGTGACCACTGGACAGAACAATCTTCACTACAGAGGGTGACAAAATAAAAAATCCCTCTGTAGTGAAGATTGCTCTGTCCAGTGGTCATGCCCTGTTAAGTAGTGAATATATTGTGATTGATAGTGATGATACGAGGAATGCACCAATCAGCTGCCCCGTAGAATAGAAGGGGAGGCAGGGGGCGTGGCTTCCCTAGTGCATTTTGACCATAATAAAAAAAATAGACTATACCTCCTTATCTTTACCTTATACCTGACCCTCCTCAACCCACGCTCACCTGGCTAAGCCCTTCTTCACTTGTCCAAACGAAAAGAATTATCATTATCATCATTATTATTATTATTATTATTATTATTATTATTATTATTATTATTATTATTACTATGATTTTTTTCTCATTATAACAAGTCATAGACCACTGTATACCTGGACTGCGCACGGAATATCGGCCTGTCGCACAAGGGGCTGAAGTCGGAGGGCCGCTCGGGTTCATATATACATATACGGATCATATAGACTGGTTTATCAGTATATATGATATATTGTAATCTTCGTAAATGTTTGTTCTGTAATATTATCAAATAAAAAACAGTGAAACACGCTAAAGAAATGCCATTACGAGACTCTGAAGAAATATGCATGAACTTAATATTCACTTCAACTCTTCGCCATTTAAAACTTTGCGAGTCAACTTTTATCATGAAGGGTATCAATAGAAGCGCTATTTTATTAGCTTTCAATTGCTATATTTCGTTATCTGATAAATAATTAGAACCATGCATAAATTAGCGTTAACTAAATAAATAAAATCATCAATCGGGTAATTTTCCCGATTGATGATGTTATTTATTTAGTCAACGCTAATTTATACACGGTACTAATTCATTTATCAGAAAACAAAATATATAAGTAAATAAATAACATCATCAATCGGGAAAATTACCCGATTGATGATTTTATTTATTTATTTAACGCTAATTTATGCATGGTTCTAATTAATTTATCAGATAACGAAATATAGCAATTGAAAGCTAATAAAATTGCGCTTCTATTGATACTCTTCATTATAAAAGTTGACTCGCAAAGTTTTAAATGGCGAAGAGTTGAAGTGAATAATAAGTTCATGCATATTTCTGCATAGTCTCGTAATGGCATTTCTTTAGCGTGTTTTACTGTTTTTTATTTGATAATATTATAGAACAAACATTTACGAAGATTACAGTATATCATATATACTGATAAACCAGTCCATAGACCACTATATCTCTTTGTCGGGCGCCCCGCGGGCCCCTATGCAGCCCCGCATTTCAAAACATTGTCGCGTGAACAGTCCAGGTATACAGTGGTCTATGAACAAGTATAATAAACCTGTGTTCTTCATTGTCTCTTATGCTCATTAGCCCCGCGTCTCACCTGTCCCCTCTCTCTCTTTCTCCCCTCGTCTCACCTGTCCCCTCTCTCTCTCTTTCTCCCCTCGTCTCACCTGTCCCCTCTCTCTCTCTTTCTCCCCTCGTCTCACCTGTCCCCTCTCTCTCTTTTCTCCCCTCGTCTCACCTGTCCCCTCTCTCTCCTCACAGGTATATAACATGCTCATCACGACGCTGTTCCTGCTGTTCGTCCTCACCACAGTGGCTCTGCTCATCTTCCTGCTCATGCGGCGGCCCCCCTGCTGCCCCTGCTGCCAGGACCCCTACGACCCTGCCGCCTCCCCTGGCAGTACTGGTTCACAGGTACTAAATTAACCTAACTTAACCAAACCAAACCTAACCTAACCTAACCTAACCCTAAACTAAACTAAACTAAACTAAACTAAACTAAACCAAACCAAACCAAAACTAAATGTAGAGTACGTAAGAGAATGTATGTATGTATGGGTACGGCTCCTACAAATACGTACACTCGCTCCGGCCTGCACGCCTCTCCTAAGGTCGTGCACCCTCTCGCCCTTCTGTTTTATACACGTACTCCAATTTTTTTAACTATTTTTTTTGTACCTGTAGTGAGGAGGGCGAAGGTTACCTAATGAATATATGCATCAAGTTAACAGATAATCGAGTATTCGGTGTATAGTACTTGTGTGTATGTATTTCTGGCTAACGTATTCTGAAGTGATAGGGCGGGTATATAGTGCTATCTGTATGCATAATTTTTTAGTACGGTAAGCATCGTAGCTACGTATGTTTACCCTCTCTTAATTACTGGGGGGTGGGGAGGAGCCTTCAACTTTACTATTCTTTTGTCTCCTGCTAATAATTCGCTAAATAATAATGCTAATAGTTCTCCTGCTGGTATCTGTTCTTCCTACGTAATCCTATGTAATACTCCTCCTCCTATGCATCCTCCTCCTCCTTCTCCTCCTCCCACACAACATCACACAGAAACCCCTGACAATTTTTCCCCACCTCAAAACCTGACCTCTCTACTCCCCTCTCTTTCCCCTTCTCACCTTTTTTCTTGCTCGCCTTCCATGACAACTCCCTCTCGAACATTAAAAAAGTTGTCTTATCTCTTCCTCCCCCCCCTCTCTCTCTCTCTCTCTCTCTCTCTCTCTCTCTCTCTCTCTCTCTTCTCTCTCTCTCTCTCTCTCTCTCTCTCTCTCTCTCTCTCTCTCTCTCTCTCTCTCTCTCTCTCTCTCTCTCTCTCTCTCTCAAACTTAAAATTTTGTCTTATCTATCCCTTCTCCCCTCCTCCCTCCTCTCTCTTCTTCGGTCCCATTTTTTTTTCTCTCATCTCTCTCTCTCTCTCTCTCTCTCTCTCTCTCTCTCTCTCTCTCTCTTCTCTCTCCTCTCTCTCGCTCTCTCTTTAACCGAGGCCACCGAGATGACATCTCGGTGGCCTCGCTTTAACTCCCTTTCGAACACTGAAAAAATAGTCTTATCTCTCCTCCCTCTCTCTTCTTTTACCTCCATTTCTCTCTCTCTCTCTCTCTCTCCTCTCTCTCTCTCTCTCTCTCCTCTCTCTCTCTCTCTCTCTCTCTTCTCTCTCTCTCTCTCTCTCTCTCTCTTCTCTCTCTCTCTCTCCTCTCTCTCTCTCTCTCTCTCTCTCTCTCTCTCTCTCTCTCTCTCTCTCTCTCTCTCTCTCTCTCTCTCTCTCTCTCTCTCTCTCTCTCTCTCTCTCTCTCTCCTCTCTCTCTCTCACACATACACACAAATATACCCGTAATGCACCTCGTCTCTCTTCTTTTGCTTTCCAGCATTCAGTTAGAGAAAGAGGAGGAGGAGGAGGAGGAGGAATAAGAGCCTAGGATGGAGTGGAAAAATAAATTTGATTGTTCAGGAAAATATTTTCGATGTGTGTGTGTGTGTGTATGTGAAAGAGAGAGAGAGAGAGAGAGAGAGAGAGAGAGAGAGAGAGAGAGAGAGAGAGAGAGAGAGAGAGAGAGAGAGAGAGAGAGAGAGAGAGAGAGAGAGAGAAGAGAGAGAAGAGAGAGAGAGAGAGAGAGAGAGAGAGAAGAGAGAGAGAAATCATTTATCTCCTTTCGTTTTCTTCTTTATTATCCTGTCTTTATCTCCGCTTTCCTATCCTCGCCTTATATACTTCCTTCCCTTCCTCCTCCTTCCCTTCCTCCTCTCTCCCTTCTTCCCTCCTTCTCCTCCTTCCATTCCTCTCTCCCTTCCTTCTCTTCCTTCCTACCCTTCCTCTCTCCCTTCCTCCCTTCCTTCTCTCCCTCTTTCCTTCCCGCCCTCTTATCACCTGACGTATTGCCATCAAGTTAATTTTTATGCATTCCGACACTTTAATTACCTAAGGAGACAGCACTTCAGCCCCCCTAACCCCCCCTCAAGCCCCCCTACATCCCACCTACCCCCTCTTACCCCCCTACACACCCCAACCCCCCTCGAGTCTCCTCCTACACCCTCTTATTTGATGGTCCTCTTACGTCACACCCTACCAAGGCCACACCCACATTGACACCACACCCTTTTTGCCACACCTATCACCATCATCATCACCATTATCACCTATCACCATCACCATTATCACCATCATCATCATCATCACTATTATCACCTCCATATTCATTTTTATTTCATTTATTTCTCCTGCATCTTCACTACCACATCAACACTCATCATTATCATTATCGTCATCATGGGGAAAAATCTCTCTCTCTCTCTCTTCCTCTCTTCTCTCTCTCTCTCTTCTCTCTCTCTCCATCTCATCTCTCTCTCTCTCTCTCTCTCTCTCTCTCTCTCTCTTTTTTTTTTTTACACACACACAGTCACACACACATTATGAAACCTCAAATTCTAAACCCCACGCCCTTTACCTGTCACCCACACACACACACGCACACACACACGCCCATCATCTATCCTCCCCTCCTACACACACACACACACACACACAAACACACACACACACACACACACACACACACACACACACACACACACACACCACACACACACACACATCCTCCTTCTTCGAATAGCATTTATTTTTCATCAATGTTTTTTTTCTATTGACGTCAACGAGGGTCATGACGTCACCTTTTGCATGGTCAACGTGTGTGTGTGTGTGTGTGTGTGTGTGTGTGTGTGTGTGTGTGTGTGTGGTGTCTACATCCTTCCAGTTCATGTCGTGCTATATTTAGAAGCATTCCGGCTGTCGATTTCAGTTACATAACCTCGCAAGGGGCGAATGAAATGTAACGTTTTCTATTTGTTTGTTCTTTTGTTTTATTTGTGTCTTTCAGTTAGTGGGTTTAAATGTAATAAGCGATGCGGCAAACACTTTAAAAGAGTTGGAAAATGCGAGTATGAATTCGAATCCTCTTCTTTTTATTGTTTTATTTTTGTAAGCCGCGTACAAGATGTTAATAATTAAAAGAGAAATTAATTAGATAAACTGTTCAGGATTTAACTTTTTTTCTGAAAAACAGCACATTATATTCTGTCTTCTATTTTTTTTCTCTCGCTTCTTTAAGACTGATTGATTCTATTTCATAACAACCGTTTACGTCTTTAAGATATCTATCTCTATTTCATTAAAACTTCTTACATTTTACAGATAGCTCTATTTAATCAAAACTATATACAGTTTCTTTTCACATATATATATATATATATATTATATATATATATATATATAATATATATATAGTAATATATATATATATATATATGAAAAGATGGGAGCATACGCTAAGCGGCGCGTGGCATTCGGTGCTCATCTCCGTGGCATTAGCCCTTAAAGCCTGTAGTGGGTGAGGACCCGTTACCCCGGGACACAGGGCTAGTGTGACACCCGGATTACCACGTTACCTTCCCCAGGTTATCCCAAGTACCCATTTATCAACCCCGAAAGGAAGGAAGAACAGCTGGTTAGGCTGGTCACCGACTTGTCTTGGCCCGGATTCGAACCAGGGCCCGCAGATTCGTAGCCAGGCACGCTAACCACTGCACCACGGAGGCGACTTATATATCGTCGACATAATATTATAGTTGACCTCACATTGTATTTTTTTTCTTCTTTTTTTTACGTTGGAGCCTATGGGACAAAGCCGTATGGGAACAAAAACATAAAAAGATGAGGAGATTACAGTTTTTATGCCAGCCAAGCCTAATATACCTATACAGGACATGCCTTAACTATCCCATCACCACCACTACAACCACCACCACTACCACCACCACCACTACAACCACCAACACCACCACCACTACAACCACCAACACCACCACCACTACAACCACCAACACCACCACCACCACCACCACCACCACCACCACCACTACAACCACCACCACCACCACTACAACCACCAACACCACCACCACTACAACCACCAACACTACCACCACTACAACCACCAACACCACCACCACTACAACCACCACCACCACCACCACTACAACCACCACCACCACTACCACCACTACAACCACACCAACACCACCACCACTACAACCACCACACCACCACCACACAACACCACCATCACCACCACCACTACAACCACCACCACCACCACCACTACAACCACCACACCACCACCACTACAACCACCACCACCACCACCACCACTACAACCACCACCACCACCACCACTACAACCACCAACACCACCACCACTACAACCACCACCACCACCACCACCACTACAACCACCAACACCACCACCACTACAACCACACCCACCACCACCACTACAACCACCACCCACCACCACCACCCCCTACAACCACCAACACCACCACCACTACAACCACCACCACCACCACCACTACAACCACCACCACCACCACCACCACTACAACCACCAACACCACCACCACTACAACCACCAACACCACCACCACTACAACCACCACCACCACCACCACTACAACCACCACCACCACCACCACCACCACCACTACAACCACACACCACCAACCACAACCACCACCACCACCACCACCACCACCACCACACCACACCACCACCACTACAACCACCAACACCACCACTACAACCCCCCACCACCACTACAACCACCAACACCACTACAACTACCAACACCACTATCACCAACACCACTATCACCACTACCACCACTACAACCCCCCCCCACCACTACATCCACCATCACTTTTCATCATATATCATTTCAGTCTCATCCAATAACAACACGTTCATCTCAATATTGAAGAAATAAATCCACAAACCTTTGCCTCAACCACTACCACCTCCTATACTATTACCACCACTAACCACTACCACTAACCACTACCACTACCACTATCACTACCACTACCACTAACCACTACCACTACCACTACCACTACCACTACCACTAACTTATAAGCTCAGCCTAATAATAATGTTATTCTCTCTCACCCGAAGGCATACAGGAAAAACAGCAACGACAACATAATATACAGACATGAGGGAATGAACTTAAGTACTAAAGCAAATAAAAGATAATATATACATGTGGGCAATATACCTCTGCTTCACGTCCTTATCTCACGCCCTTATATCATTTCAATCTCGTTTCCAATAACAACACGTTCATCGCAATACGGAAAAAAAACTAACAAACCTTACCTTACACACAACCTTACCTTACCTCCTACAATTTACACACCTATTCTTACCATAATACCTTAACCACCACCACTACCACTAACTTATAAGCTGTTACTCACGCCCTTCCTTCTCCCACAGACGGCGAACATCACCTACCTGACGGAGACGCATGGCATAGTCGTCAAAAAGTGGATGAAGGACTCGCCGCCGCCTTACGAGTCCCCGCCCGAATACAACAGCCTGTCCCCGGAGCTAATCATGGACGCTAAGACACTACAGGATTTGGTCACGTCCCCCCCACCACCTCAACAGCCCCCGTCTCAGCCCCTGCCGCAACAGCCCGCAGCCCCTACCAGCCCCACAGCCGCCGTTGACAGGTCTGCGTCACCGCTCTGCACCACGCCTCTGTTCAGCGCCTCCTTCTGCGACTCGCCTCCGACCGTTCACCACGAGGGAAGGGCCGCCGCGTGCCTCTACGACCGCTCCTCATCACCCATCTTCACCCACTACGCGACACCCGTAGCTGGTAGTAGTGTCCCGTCATCCTCCCGTCATCCGTCATCCTCCGCGTCATCATCCACTACGTACGTCACGTCGTCCGTGAGTGCGCCCTCGAACGCGTACGGGCAGGCGACGCCCTCCCCGCCTACCTACGAGAGTCTTCAGCAGGTTTATTGCCGCGACGGAGGCAGAAGAACTGAGGAGAGTCGGTGAATGCGGCGCTCAAGGGCAGGTAATGATAATGATAATAGTGATGATAATAAATGACAACGATAAAGTGGCGGGAAAAAAGAGAGTGTAAGAGATAGAAAAGAGAATACAAACGTTGAATATCACTGTGAAGGTGTTTTTTGCTTCATCGATTTTCTATGTGATGTGTTCAGTGTAGATAATAGCCTCCCTACCTTCTCCCTTCTCCCTATCCTCCCTTCCCCTTAT
>JACEEZ010003903.1:0-2500 GCA_016584305.1 Chionoecetes opilio | reverse complement strand
GCTCACCCTTGCGCGCGAACTTTATGTTAAAGCGAAGGCCGAGCTTCAGATCATATACTTGACACTTCTTGCTTTTTTCTCTCTTGGCTTACACCCCCTAGGTAATTACCCACGCCCCTCTGAGGGGGCGTCCCCCCAGGTTAAGAACCACTGTTTTAGAGGAAGATTTATCTTTAAAATAGTGTACCTTAAAATTTATCGTTTTCTTTAGTTAACGCAGAATTAGAAAACTTTATATTAGACAAAATATAAAGAGAGGAAAAAAGGACGAGGCCACCTGTAATATTAAACATTTCTTCAATAAGAACTTATCAATAACTATTCATTTTAATATTGTTCAAGATTGTTACGTATTATTGGTCTTTCTTTCTCAGTCTCTCTCCTCTCTCTCTCTCTCTCTCTCTGCTCGTGTTGTACTTCTGGCCTCCATTTACTCTCCCTACGATTCCTCCTTTTTTCTTCGATTCTCATCTCTCTCTCTCTCTCTCTCTCTCTCTCTCTCTCTCTCTCTCTCTCTCTCTCTCGTGGCGGGTTGTGTATAGTACGTATTTCTAGGCCACATTTGACTGACTGACCGACTGACTGATTGATCGACTGAAGGACGGAGAGCGTGATGGATGAGTGGATTTGATGTGACAGTGCATCTCTCTCTCTCTCTCTCTCCTCTCTCTCTCTCCTCTCTCTCTCTCTCTCTCTCCTTCTCACTCTCTCTTTAATTCTCTCTCTATCTCTCTCTCTCTCTCTCTCTCTCGTCTCTCTCTCTCATCTCCCTCTCTCTCTCCTCTCTCTCTCTCTCTCTCTTTCTTGATCATCTCGTCTACTCTCTTCTCTTTTTTTACGTTAGAATTGTGATCGTGGACTCAAGAAAAAATATATAATAGTTTTTTAATATGAGAGAGAGAGAGAGAGAGAGAGAGAGAGAGAGAGAGAGAGAGAGAGAGAAGAGAGAGAGATCCCGTTTTCATTCCAAACCATATTAGGAAACACAAACCGGCAACATTACACGAAAAGTGATGATAAGGAAACCATGTATGTAAGTAATCACGAAATTTACTTACTCGCAAAAATATCTTACAAAAATATGAGGAATGGCAAGAAAATAACAATGATTACATAGGTTACAATGAGATTAATACAGGGAGGCAGGTTTCAATATACTTAATGGCTATATCTACTTATATATAGTGGTGGTGGTGGTGGTGGTAGTGGTAATGGAGGCGGTGGTAGTGGTTGTGGTAGTAGTGGTTGTGGTGGTGGTAGTAGTGGTTGTGGTTGTGGTTGTTACATGCCACAATAAGTTGTTAGTAAGGCGTTCCAGAGGGCTTAATGAGGGTTGCTAATAATAACGTGTCCAAAGTATGGTTAATTTAGGTTGTTAATGAGTCGTGAGTTATGTAAGCAAGTGACACGTCGCTTCATATCTCTCTCTCTCTCTCTCTCTCTCTCTCTCTCTCTCTCTCTCTCTCTCTCTCTCTCTCTCTCTCTCTCTGGGATGGAAAAGAAAGGGAGAAAGAAAAGTAACTGAATGGAAAGCAGAGTGAGAAAGAAAAAATTGATGGAACAGAGAGAGAGAGAGAGAGAGAGAGAGAGAGAGAGCGAGAGGAGAGAGAGAGAGAGAGAGAGAGAGAGAGAGAGAGAGAGAGAGAGAGAGAGAGAGAGAGTCAGTAGTAAAGGAAGGATGGTAAAGAAAGGGAAAAAGAAAGGTAACTGAATGGAAGGCAACAGAGGAAGAAAGAAAAATTAGATGGAACGAGAGAGAGAGATAGAGAGAGAGAGAGAGAGAGAGAGAAAGAGAGAGAGAGAGAGAGAGAGAGAGAGAGAGGAGAGAGAGAGTGTCAGTAGTAAAGAAGGATGGTAAAGAAAGGGAAAAAGAAAGGTAACTGAATGGAAGGCAACAGAGGAAGAAAGAAAAATTAGATGGAACAGAGAGAGAGAGAGAGAGAGAGAGAGAGAGAGAGAGAGAGAGAGAGAGAGAGAGAGGAGAGAGAGAGAGAGAGAGTACAGAATAAACGTAATGAGTGGTTGTGGACGGAAGGAGGGAGCTAAAGTAAGTACCGTGTCGCCACAAAATGTTGACACGGTGTTAGTGTGTGCAGGTGTGGAAGTAGTTAAAGGAGTTGGGAAGGGGAGAGAGAGGGGGCAGAGGAGAGGGGAGAGAGGAGGGGGAAAGAGGAGAGGTAGGGTGAGGTGTTATGAGGAGGAGGGGGATAGAGGAAGGACAGGTGAGTGGAAGGGGGAAGGTTTTAGAGGAGGGGGAAGGGGAAGAAGGAGGAGCAGGGAAGGTGTGAGGAGAGGGGTTACAATAAGGGGAAAGTAGGGGGAAGAGGGGAAAGGAGGGAAGGGGGGAGAGGAGGAGGTCACAGCAGAGTACCTATGAACGAACGTACTCGAAATTCGGGCACGGTGGCAAGTATTTGTTGTATTTTGCGAGTGCTGAGTATATATTCTAGTGGGGGGGGGGGGTCCCCCCCCTTTTCCCCTTTTCCCCTCTCTCTTCCCC
>JACEEZ010003902.1:122500-152682 GCA_016584305.1 Chionoecetes opilio | reverse complement strand
TATATTATATATTATATATATATATAATATATATATATATATATATATATATATATATTATATTATAATTATATATATATATATTATATATCAAACGTGCCATATATACCGTATGACATTTTTCACTAAAATCATATATAATATATATATATATATATATATATCATATATAATATAATAGGGGAGGGAGGGATGGGAGGAGGGAAGGAAGGAGGAGAGAATAATGGGAGAGAAGGAAGGAAGGAAGGAAGGGAAGAGGAAGGAAGGAAGGAATGAGGAGGGAGAAGGAAGGAGAGGAAGGAAGGAAGGAAGGAAGGAAGGAAGGAGGGAAGATAGGAAAAGATGTAATACGATATTATGATGAGAATAATGAGTAATGAGAGATAGTTATGGTAAAAAGGAAGAATGAGGAAATGGAGAGAGGAGGAGAAGAAGGAGGAGGAGGAGGAAAAGAATGAGGAGGAGGAGAGATGATATAACCATTAAAGGATAGAAACAAAGCCCTACTGTTGTCTCGTCATCACTCTCTCACCTCCCCACTGACCAGGCCTTCTCTCTCGTAGGCCTCGGCCGGGCAGGGCAGCAGTAGTGTAGGAGATAGCAGAACAATCGTGCAAATGATGATACAAACATCAAACTTGGCACACTTGTTCTCCAAGTGATAATAATCAAATCTGCTCGATTGGCCAATTGAAAATTCAAGATGGCGGTCATTTTTCAAGATGGCCGCCAAATTTGCCTCCCGAAGTTGACGTTTTGCTTAGAAGTATTTGTAGTTGTCCGATTTGCATGATCTAGGTGTGGTTTCTTATGTTGTCAAGCCTGCTGAAGTAGATTTCCCTGTTTATAAAGCACACTGACACATATTTTTCTCACTTTACACATTTGTTTATGATTTTCATACGTTTGCATGGCTATGGGGTGTAGGGGTCTAGGGGTGTAGTGTTAGAGGTAGTACCTTTTTTTCAGCAGTCAGCCACATCCATTGGATAGACTACTGGCACTGGTCCTCACCACTGGCCCAACTCTCATCTATGGCTCCAAGAAGATGCTAGTGCACGGCATCGGCCACACCCTGGTAAACCGCGTTGGCTCGCGGGCTAAACTAGATGAGGGTAGCACACAGAAGGTCTCCGCGTGTGATGGAGTACATCTAGCTCCAAAACTTTTAAGTGCATGAAGTTGATGAAGTTCTTGAAGGAGTGATTGTCGGGCACTACCAAGGCACATTGGTGACATCACTGCTGTGAAACTCAGTATGGGGTTCAGTGTCAGCTAAGTAGGAAATGTATGCTGGCATCATACTGCAGCAACCTACTAGTGTCCCAAATGCTGCCTAATCAACCCCGGATCAGTTAGGCAGCCGCACCTGAATGGACAGGACGTGCCAGCGCGGGAGAGCCGAGTCAAGGATAACGGGGTTTTAGTTATCTGGATGGTGTACAGATCGCACGGGACTTATGACACTGGATGAACGATCGGACTAGGTGTAGGGCACGGTGCAAGAACCTATAGTTGTATCCCATACAGGAAAGTGTCTATTATACATGTACAGGGTGGTAAAAGGATAAACCCTCGACCCTGAACGTCATACTGACCATGGACGCGAGTTCTACTGGAAAATCGTGGAACACTGACTGGACCAAGTGTTGCCTATGTCAGGAGGTTAAGAAAGAAGATCTAAAGTCCCCCCAGGCCAATCCTGCCAGAAGAGGCGATGATGGATATATGAACTTGGCAAGGAATATTCCTCTGTTTCACTCACTCAATGCACTACCAATCAAGCTAGAGACTCTAGCTTGGTCTAGCTGCTAGACCCTGCAAGACTTGACGAAGGTGGTGGGATAGATGAAACCTTGAGACAAAAGAAGGCACGATATCATGAGAGTTGCAGGCTTCTATTTAACAACACAAAGTTACACAGAGCTGAAAAAAGATCAAACCCTGCAGGTACTAGTGATGAGGGCGGTAGAAGTAAGATCCCACGAAAGGTCCAAGAAGCTAAAACACTAGAATGTTTCTTTTGCGAAACCAAAGGGGGGGGAGCTTAGAGAAGCAATGACAATGAAAGTGAATAAGAGAATAAACGAATGTGCAAAAACACTCAGTGATAGAAAACTCCTTGTCAAACTAAGTGTAGGGGATGTCATAGCACAAGAACTGAAATATCACCCTGCCTGCTTGGTGGCATTGTATAACGGAGAACGAGCCTACCTAAAGGTGCAGGAGCAAAAGGCACAGGAGCACTGGAAGGTAGCATATCCAATTGCCTTCTCCGAACTAGTCACCTACATTAGTGAGATAAAAAATGCCAGTGATAGTAGAGATCCACTCATTTTCAAGCTTGCTGATTTGACCATGCTTTACAAGCAGAGGCTGGAGCAGCTTGGTGTTGAATCGCCTGATGTTCATCCTACTCGACTCAAGGACCAGCTGCTTTTTCACATTCCCAAGCTGCAAGCTCATCGCCAAGTTCTGCTGGCTTTTGAAAATTATGTAGGCTCAATCCTTTCACAAGCATCCAAGTACGGTGAAGCGATCCATCTAGCGAAAGCTGCTGGGATAATAAGACGAGACATGCTCCATCAAAAGTCAAATTTCAGCAGCACCTTTCACGACACAGATCTAGAACAGGCTGTACCACCATCACTGCTGCAATTTGTATGCATGATCGAACATGGTGCAGACATCAAGTCCCAACTCCAGCATGGAGCATCGAAATCTGACCTTTCTATATCACAACTCCTACAGTACAACTGCTTTGCCAAATACAAGGAAGGAACGGATGTCCACAGGCATTCCAAGGACCGTGAGCTACCTTTTGCAGTCTACATGGGCCTGTATGTGTTTGCCAAGACGAGGAAGAGACAAATCATTGAAATGCTCCATGAGAACGGGCTCAGCATATCATACGACAGAGTCCTAGAAATCTCAGCACAGTTAGGAAAAGCAGTTGTTGCACAGTATGTGGAAGATGGAGTAATCTGTCCCCCAGTCTTGAGAAAGCAGTTGTTCACAACTGCAGCAGTGGACAACATAGATCATAATCCGACTGCGACCACAGCTCAAGCATCTTTCCATGGTACAAGTGTGTCCATTTTCCATTCACCATTAAAGTAATCGTCCAGACCATTTCATCATTCCTGATTTAATGCAATCAAATCATCGCCATTAACGAGTATATCAACAATACGTCGTCACTTTTTGTATCCAGTCAGCCGTTTTTAAATAATCCGCAATAAAAATCTGCAAATTCCCCGAGTTTTCAAAACGCTCTCAAGGTTTGCAGACGCTCAGGCAGGCTCGGTGACGTAGCATCAGGGAGGCTTATCTTCCCGCGCTGATCAGAGAGGCACGTAAACACAGAGATAAATATAGTACTTGAAGATATTTGGGTGTTTCTGATAGATTTTTTTTGCTATATGCCGCATGCATGCATCCTTTATGGGTGCAGCAAGACAGCTGTGCCTTTCGAGAAAAGCTTGCACACGGAAAGGAGTGGCGTGTGTAGGGTGATACACGCCTATAGTGTGTTGGGGCGAGCAGTTGTGTTGAGAAACGGTGTGTAGTGAGGGTACACAGCGGGTAAAAGACTGGGTGAGAGTGTGCAGCGCGACTAGTCGCCTACCCAGTGTGTGGGTTGGGACGACGAGTGTGAGGTGAGCCTGTGTACACGGGTGTGCTGGACAAGGGCGGCGCCTCCCGTAAGACAGTGACTCAGTCCAACACCATGCCAGACCAGGTGGCCCTGTTAGACAGGGACGCCAGGACTGGCAGCAGCGGTGGACCACCACGACTGTGAGGCTTTGCCTCTTAACAAGACCAAGTAAACCAAGTAAACCAGTTGTGGAGTGGGCGTGCCCTGTGGTGAGAGACCCTGTGGTGTCACACTTTCTGCCTTCCCGCCCGCATATTTTCCAACTCTATGCTGTAGTTAATGCTAGTATGTGGTTTCCGAGTAATGACGTTTGACTGTAGCTCCAAAACTAACCATAGGATTTTCTCGAAAGTACCTTCATTGTGATTCCCACACACACATGGTTTAACCTTATTTACCAATCCATGTTTTGGAGAAGTGCCAGGTCCTCCTGCTGAACCTCAGGCTCTGCTAACACCTGTTCATCCACCTCGTACTCGGGCTCAAACATATAGGATCCCATGACAATCTGAGGTTCGTTTTCCTCATAGTATACGGGACCAGCGTCATTTCTTTCGGTGTCAGATTGAGCATCGTACTCTAGATCTGTCACAGCGACAGATTCACTGTCTGACACCGAAGTACAATCGCTCATCATAACATTTGCCGACAGGTGTCAGACAGAGTGTCTGCGGGCGTCCCTGTTCTGACGTCATCAATAACAGTCGTAGCCCTGTTGGAGGGAAGATTTTTTTTTTCGCGCGCTTTTTACAAAAGTCGTGTTTTTACGGAAATAAGGCCTGGAAATCAATTATTTTTGGTGGATTAGGTGTTTTGAATGTACATTCAACATAATTCGGCAAAAAAAAATTGGGTCTGGACGATTACTTTAAGGCTAATGACACGGACGTGCTAGTCATAGCAATATCTGTACTGCCATCCTTACAGGAACTAGGTCTTGAGAAAATGTGGATTGCCTTTAGCCAAGGAGCCAAGATGCGATGGATTCCAGTCCATGAGGTAGTTTCTGCAATAGGGCTTGAGAAAGCCAGAGGATCCCATACTTTCATGCGTTCACTGGATGTGACGTCGTGTCTGCCTTCCGTGGGAAAGCGAAGAAATCTGCATGGCAGACTTGGAACGTATTTGATGATGTTTCTGAAACATTCACTAATCTCAGCCAGCATCCAACATTGATTCGTGATCTTGACCTGCAGAGGCTGGAGAGATTCGTTGTCCTCATGTACGACAGATCAAGCGCAGCCACTGGTGTGGACAACGAAAGACTAGATCTTTTTGCCCGCAAGCAGAGGCCGTACAACTCAATTCCACCAACACAGGCAGCTCTCAGAGAACATGCAAAGCGTGCGGCCTATCAGGCTGGGATCATCTGGGGCCAGGCAACCATCTCCAATCCAGACACGAGCAGTCCCGCTGAATGCAGGTGGACACAGAAAGGAGAGACATGACGGATATGTTGGACAACACTACCCCCTATTGCAGCGAGCTGTCGGGAACTGATGAAGTGTTCCTGTAAGAAAGGTTGCAAAGGAAGATGCAAGTGCTTTCAGTCAGAGCTCCCCTGCACATCACTCTGCAACTGCATATGTGAACAGTAGCAGCTGGAGGACCAGTGGCATGGTATGCATAACTTTGAACATTTACTAGCCGGGGCAAAGCTTACGTAATGAAAAACAGACAATCTGGTGGCCATCTTGAAAAATATGTGTCAGTGTGCTTTATAAACAGGAAACTCCACTTCAGCAGGCTTGAAAACATAGGAATCCACACCTAGATCATGCAAATCGGACAACTACATATACTTCTAAGCAAAACGTCAACTTCGGGCGGCTAATTTGGCGGCCATCGTGAAAAATGGCCGCCATCTTGGATTTTCAATTGGCCAATCGGGCAGATTTGATTAGTATCACTTGGAGAACAAGTGTGCCAAATTTGATGCTTGTATCATCATTTGCAGGATTTCTCTCAAAAATTGCTGTTATCTACCCCACTACAGCGGTTCCAGGCGTGATGCCTGGCACCGCCGCACGGGCCGCTCCCCACCGTCCCGTAGGCGGCGGATGCAGTCCCGTGAAACGTGCTCCTCACTGCACAGACCACACAGCTCTTGCCGCCGCTGACACTGGCGCTGGTAGTGCCCAAACGCCTGGCAGCGGTAGCAGCGAACGGGTTCCTGGATTAACCTGCGCACCGCGAAAGTCCCGAAGTAGCCAAGGTCCAGGGCGGCGGGGACGTGCCCCCGCAGCCTCAGCTGAACCTGCCAGGTCGGGAGGTGCCGTTTAAGTCCCGCGTTGTATGAACACCGCACCGCCGTCTCGACGAGCGGGTGCTCCAATACAGGGTTCAGGGGGAGGCCAGTGGGGCATCCAACGAGGACACCTCTCCTGCTGGGTTCCTTCCGTGCCAACACGATGCCCCGTGGTTGGCCATCAGCTACTTCCTGGAGGGTGGCGGCGGCGTCCCTAGTCGCCCCCCGGAGAAGGAACTCCCCGGTGGCGGAGACATCCACCGTGAGGGCGAGCTGGAGCTCGCTCTCTAACCACCGAACAAGCTGATAGGGGCAGGGAAAATCGCCATGCCTGACACCGCTCCAGACACCAATCTTCACACCGAGATTGGTCGCTCCGCAGCCGTGGCACCAATCTGCTGTGGAGAAGAAGGCTTCGTCACCCTGAAGCGCTTCCTCTGGAGGGTGAAGCCGTCGTCTGCTGGTTCCTCGGGGCGCCTCCGTGCAGTGGTCATGGTGGGGGGAAACTCGACCACACACGACCAACAGCGGAGAGAGGAGAGGACGGGAAGGAGGTCCGTCCACTACCAAGGCGCGAGCCGAACTCGTCAGAGAGGAGAGAGAGAGAGAGAGAGAGAGAGAGAGAGAGAGAGAGAGAGAGAGAGAGAGAGAGAGAGAGGGAGAGAGAGAGAGAGAGAGGAGAGAGAGAGAGAGAGAGAGAGAGAGGAGAGAGAGAGAGAGAGAGAGGGTGGAGAGAGAGAGAGAGAGAGGAGGAGAGAGAGAGAGAGAGAGAGAGAGAGAGAGAGAGAGAGAGAGAGAGAGAGGAGAGAGGGGAGAGAGGAGAGAGGAGAGGAGAGAGAGAGAGAGATGGAGAGGAGAGAGAGGGAGAGAGAAGAGAGGAGAGAGAGAGAGAGAGGAGAGAGAGAGAGAGAGGGAGAGAGAGAGGAGAGAAGAGAGAGAGAGAGAGAGAGAGACCGTCGTACATTATAAGCGTAGTGTAATGAGACGCCTCAAGGACGCACAATAATGTAACCTTTGTATGAGGTCTTGTTTGCCGAGCCTTTTATGTATACAGCGTGAGTACAGAAACATCACACTTGTGCTATGAAAAATTGAGTATACATTCTCTTCGTGTTATATAGACTCTCTCTCTCGCTCTCTGATTGCTGGCTCTGGAAGTCAACAAGCCCGCGATAGAGCTCTCCCGTTTCTGGGAAGTTTTGCGGGATCTAGCGAGCTGCTACCCTTCTGCCTTGGCTGAAATCGACAGTAAGACCCAGTCGGCGCTGGGTCTTAGTGCCATTGGGGTGTTTGAGTGTTTTGGACTTTGCTGATATTTTTGCCATAAGAATTCCATTCTCCTGGCCAAACCCCTCCTGTTCGAGGTTTTCGCGTCTAAGCATGCGCAGTGCGAGGAGTGTGACGTTTTGGCTTCGTTATGACTACGTCACTTTGCCCCCACTGGTGCGGGTTGCCAACGCTCTAAGCACACCCATATTGCTGACTCACTGAGGCGACATGGCTTACTCTGGACCTGGCTCCTTCGCTGATGTTGAGGCTGATCTGGCTCTCACCGATGATGACGCCATGTCGGAGGAAACCTGGCCCCCTCTGGCCCTCCACACACGCCAGGGGTCCACCACCGCTGCAGCCGCGGCCGCTCCCTGGCAAACCATTACGCAGAGTAAGGGGTGATCTGATAGAGGTTTTTAAGTGGATAAAGGGATATAATAAAGGAGAGGTATGAAAAGTTCTTACGGCTATTAACCAGGGTAGAACAAGAAGTAACTGATTCAAGCTGGAAAAGCGTAAATTAAAAAAAGAAATAGGGAAAAACTGGTTCACAAATAGGTTGGTGAATGACTGGAATGGACTCAGTAGACAGGTAGTTAGTGCGGAGTCATTGGGGAGCTTTAAAGAGGGGCTGGATAGGTTCATGGATGGGGATGGAAGGTGGATGTAGGTAGTGTTAGGTAACAGGAACTACCTCGTGTAGGCCTCACGGCCTCTTGTAGCTTCTTTATTTTCTTATGTTCTTATGTAACCCCATGGGGTTGCCCCCTCCCCTGTCACCCAGGCCTCCACAAAGCGCCCCATTGACAATGCTTCGGACACTAGCGGTGAACCTTTGTCTCCCGCTGCAAAAACATCCAGGCGCAACGATACTTCTTTCCACCCCACGGTTCCTGACTACTCCCACCCTCGCCTCGATACCCAGAGGGCACCTTCCCAGCCTGCGCATGTCCCTCCAGCTTTTGCCCTGAGGACTGAATATGTCAAGCTCCTTTTCAGAGAGAACCCGACTTTGGATATGAAGCCTCGGTGGCTTTCTGACTGACGTCACCAAGACGTTTCGCCTCGATCGGGAGTTGGCTGAGGTTAGGATGTCTGCTGTTTCCTCCCGTTTCGTCTATATTCACGACGACGTAACATATATCGTAGACAGTGTCACGAATGGCGAGTTCTTGTCTTTGTTCCTGGATGTTCAGGACTCGGTCGAGAGGCCCAGGAAGTCCCATACATACCTCATCACCCGCTACCCTGTCGGTGTTGACCCTTCCTTGGTCATGGAGCTTCCTGGCGTCTACACTGTTCGTCGCTTCAAACAAAATGGGACACCCATCAATCGGCTTGTTGTCACATGGAGTCTCCCTGACCCGCCTCCACCATATGTCAACTTCAGTTTCCTCCCTTGCCTCCCATCATGTGAGCTACGACGGATGAAAGACGAGCACCCTTGGTGCTTCAAATGCTGGGGTATCGGGCATATATCACGGTATTGTTCTGCTGCTTCGGACCGGTGTGGGTGGTACGCTGTTATTAGCGTACTGGTTATATATTATATGTATGTGTTAATCTATACTAAGACAGGATGTCCGAGTGTGTGTGTGTCTAGTACTGGCGCCTAGCGGATGCTGAATACTGCCACCTTTTGATGACATTATGCGACCAAGCAGCCATGCCATCCCATCATGATGACGTGAATAACCTGGTCTTGGGAACCAAGACGTAAACACCTCGCTACTGGCTCACCGGAACAACAGATTCGGCCTCCTTTCCTTATATGCTGCAACTGGCCGGAGAGGGACAGGAAGAACACAGAGATCACCAGGAGACGTGTTACCTTGCGCTCCTACTCACGACAGCTTCATGTGTGTCTGTGTGTACCCCACACCTGTGGGTGTGGGTACCTTGTCACGTCTTTACGGTTCCCGGCTCTGTCATTAGACATTAGTTTCATTGGCCGTTACTTAACAAAACTGCGTGACATTATTAATGTACAAATCTCACAGTGTACAGATATGTATATAATTTTGTAATTATTGTTCTGGCACTTTATATTAACAAGCCTTATAAAAACAACCGCTCGACCATTTTTATTCAACTACCATTTTGAAGCGTCTGGCTAGGACGGTATACGCCTACCCATCAACTCTACCCTTCTGAGGCAATCAACCCCTACTGTGTCACCAACAGGTGTAAGTATTCTTACTCGGATTGACCCCTGTTACCTGTAACATCACACAGATAAGGGTAACACTGCTAACCACGCCTCCCGGACTTGCCCATATCGCACCCCTTCCCTGCCCACCCCTACTGCTACCACTTCTACCTCGGACCCTCTTCCATCACTCGCACCAGACACCTCGAAGTGGACATGACTCCGTTGTCATGAACCCGGAGTCAACGTATGGCATTGCTGTGCCAAACGCGCGCGCCCCGCCCCCTCCTTCCCTGCCTACGCGTCGCCTCACGCTCCACCACCACCCCGGCTGCGACCGGGCGCCACCACATCATCTCCAGCTTCTCCCCCTCCTGATTCTGCACAAGTCCTTGCCCTTCGTGAGGCCGTTGCCTCTCTGACGTCTCGGTGCAATGCGTTTCGCAGCACGTTTTGATGCGCTTGAGGCGCGCGTCGACAGTATAGCCACTCAGAACGCCACTGCCGAGCGCACCCTTGCTACTCTTGTTGGGTCTCATTAGGTCATCCTCACTTCTGTCACCACCCTCACAGAGAAACTGGATGCTCTCGCCGAAAGGTTCGGTGATAAACTGCTTGAGGAGCCATTACATCCCTCACCTCAAAGTGGTGCTCCCTCAACGTCTTCGTCCTCGCCTGCTTCCCGGAAACCTAAACTCAGATTTCGTTAGCCGGATGCCGCTTCACGTTCTCTCTTGGAATGCCTGTGGAATCAGAAATTCTCCAAAACTTACTTTACTCAAGAGCTATGTAGGTCGCCACCACCCACATGTTATATTCATTCAAGAAGCTTTTGTTGGTTGCCCTTTTAACCTGGAAGAAGAGGTTTCCCTCGCCCCCGGCTACGTCTCGTATGTCCATCACGTCAGAAATGGTCTTGTCAGTTACATCCATTCTTCCATACCCCACCAATTTTTGCGCCGCTCTGCTGATGATGACATGACCTTTCAGCTCTTTGAGATCACTGTGGGTGATGGGAGGCTTCGATTATGTAATGTTTACTCTGCCCCAGGAAGGATTAATCTCTCTGCCCTCCCTACACCAACGAATCATGGCTTTGATCTACATCGGTGTTTTCCCAATGCCCGACACTCTGCTCTCGGTGAACTCTCTCCCCACTCCGAATCGTAATGGGCTTCCTCTCCTCGAGTACATCCGCCGCCACCGCTTCACTCACTGGCCTACGGAAGAGCCACGCACGCCCGTGGGGGCACTCTGGACCACTTTATTACCTTCGGCCCGGTGGAAATCCAACGTCAAGTGTGTTTCTATCCAACCCTCTTCTCAGCCACGCTGCTCTTGGACTCCGGTATCCCTACCAGTTCGACTTTCCCCTTCCTCATGATCGCATCCGTATCACTATTCCCCCCAAATTTGCCCTACCTACATCTCTTACATTTCCACCCTTTCTACCCTCATTTGATTTGACGTCACCTGACAAATTGTATTCCTCCCTAGTTGACTCGACACGTGACTTCCCGCCCGCTTGTCACCAGACCGCACATTAAAAGAGGGCCCCTGAAGGCCCGTGCCTGGACGCTAGATCAACGCATCCTTCAAGCGGAACAGAAGGCGATGGAAGATGATCTCGCCTTCCAGAGGCAACCAAACACCTGCTCGTCTACACCCAGTACCAGGCGTCCAAGACGATCTTATCGCCCTTCAGCAGTGCGTGTTTTACTGACTCTTGGAGGAAGTACCACCGACAGCATAAATCACCAGACAAGCGTCGGGACCCATGTGGCATCTGATAAATGGGTTTATCAGGAGGAAACCCCCACTGCTCTCCACCACACCCCAGCTGAGTACGCACAGGATTTGATTCATACCTGGTCTGAACAAGCACAAACCCCGCAACCTTCCCCCCATATTCAGAGGCACTCTCTTCCCACAGAAATGTTCGCACTCTACGTCTGATGGCTGCGTTATTGCGGGCGGATGAGGATGACGACGTGCTGATCACTGAGGATGAACTGCGACGTGCTCTCACCAGGAGTAAGGCAACAGCCCCCGGGGATGATGGTCTTACTTACCCAGTCCCTCGCTTACTCCTTAAGGTCCCTGACAATCCCTTGCTGCAGCTTTACAATCTTTGCTTCCGCTTGGGATACGTGCCTAATGCCTGGACCTCCAGCACGATTTTGCCGATCCCCAAACCTGGCACTGATAAGTTCAGACCAATTTCACTCACTCCTTGCTAAAGTAAAGTGCTCGAGCGTATCTTCCTCACCCGTCTCGTGTTTCAGCTGGAGGACAAGTTATCTCCCAGACTGTATGGTTTCCTGCCAAAGAGAAGTACGCACCATTGTCTGATGGATATGTATACCCGCCTCTCCCCCACCAGTGTGGTAGCATTTCTTGACCTCAAGAGTGCTTTTGATGTTGCCAACAGAGAGGTTATCCTCGATCAGCTGGTGGAATTTGGTATCAAAAGGAATCTCCTGAGGTGGATCCGTGGTTACCTCCGTAACAGAACCTCGCGTGTGTTTTTCAAGGGGGCGTGCAGCTCCTCCAAGGAATTCGAGCTTGGTATTCCGCAAGGTGGTGTTTTAAGTCCGTTCCTTTTTAATGTCCTCGTGCACCGCTTACTCACTCTTCTTCCCGACATTCCTGGGACGACTGTTACCTGCTACGCTGATGATATGTGTTCATTCCAACTCTCCTGCAGATCTTCACCTCTTCCTTCAGTCATTCTACGAGTCGTCTTCCGCTTGTGGCCTCATTCTCTCCCCAGAGAAAAGTATAATATTTTCTCCCCGGAACCCCAGAACACTTCCGGTTTTCACTGCTGGAAATATTGTTATCCCGCTGTGCACGCAGTACTTGTACCTGGAAGCGCCTGTACGAATCACCCCAGCCATACCTGCGCGGCAGCGTGTTCATCCCATTGTCGGAGATCTCTTATACCGGCTACAGCAGCGCTTCATCCCTTTCAAATGGTTCACAAACAATGCTGCCGGAGTCTCTATTCCTGTGGCTAGAACCCTCTACATTGCCTTCATAAGGTCAGTTATAGACTACCTCTCCCCTGCCCTCTGTTAGCTCTCTAAGACCTCTTTAGACCCTTTAGAAAAAATTCAGAACAGAGTGATGAGGTACATTCTAGGGTGTCCTGCCTCCACCAGAATAGTCAACATGTTGGCTGAGCTCGATCTCCCCCCTATTGTTGAGAGAATTCACGCCAATGTCTCCTCCTTCAGCGTCAAGTGCCTCCACTCTCCCCATCTTGCTCCACATTATTCACGTGTCCTGAGAACCTCGCTTGACTTTGCCGCACCCCGACCTCCACTTCATGCCGGCGTACTCACCCTCGTCAACACAGTCTGCTCCACCCTGCTGCGACTTGATCTTAATGTTCCCATGGCTAAAGTGGATCATGGTCCACCTCCATGGAGGATTCCTCCGCCTCAAGTCTCCTTCACTCCCACTTCCAAGGCAGACCCACCACTGCTCCAGAAGCAACTGGCTCTGGAGCACATTGCCGCAGTGTCTTCCTCCGTCCCTGCCGCTCCCCATCTCTACGACGTCGACGTTTCCCTGTAGCCAGATGGGAGCGCGGGTTGCGCTGTCTACTCACTCGACGTGGCGCCACCGGAGGGAGGCTGGGTTGGCCGCAGACTACCCAACTTGGCCAGCTCTACCTACTGCGAGTTACAGGGACTCTTGCTGGCTGTCAGTCTCCTCTGTCAAAGGCGTCTGAATGGTGTGGTCATGTGTGACTCTCAGTCTGCCCTTCAGGCCATCTCATCTCCACAACCCACACACCGTTGCCTGGTTCATCAGATCTTGCTTCAGTTAGTCGCAGCTCGTGACAATTCTCTCACTATACGGTTTTTGTGGATTCCTTCCCATGTTGGACTAGCAGCCAACGACAAGGTGGATCTCTCGCCAAAACTGCCTGCGGCCTGCCTTTTGCCTGATGGTGCTACACCCTCCCTCCTCTGCTTCAAACAGTTGATACACTCAGCCGCTTTTCTCCCCACACTCCACCGCACGAACACTGAGCGGGCTCAGAGTGTGTCTATACAGCATTACGACCACTTCCGTCTAACCCCACCCAAGTATCGCCGACGCGGACTCATGGCTCGCAAACACAAAATTGTGTCTGCCGGACTTCAGCTGGGATACCGACCTGTGTGGCAGGTCTCTGAGGCGGGAGACATTCCTCACTTTTCCTCCTGCAAGCTGTGTGATCGCCCCAGCGCCACCAGTCTTCAGCACTACTGCCTCGAGTGTCCCTCAGTCAGGGACATGCTGCCTCAGGGACAGCCCTTACTCGCTGTGTGCGACTTTCTCCTGACGGACAGTAATTTGGATGTCGTATTAGTACGTCACCCACACTTTGATGGGTGCTAATATTTACCTTGCCATACAACAGCGTGCCCTGCGAGACACAAGTGCACTGATAAGTTGATGTACAGCATCTCTGTTTGTATGACGGTGTGCCCTGTGTGTCACGAATCAATTGTATACATGTTAGGCAATATTTCATGTACTCGGCCTGTCGCTCTTTGAGTGTAATAAATTGATAAAAACACAACAAAAAATCTCTCTCTCTCTCTCTCTCTCTCTCTCTCTCTCTCTCTCTCTCTCTCTCTCTCTCTCTCTCTCTCTCTCTCTCTCTCTCTCTCTCTCTCTCTCTCTCTCTCTCATCTTAAACATATCTTTCTCCGTTCATTTCACTTTTACAACTCGGGACAACTCTCTATATACTGTCAACAGGCAAAGTATAGGACATACACGGAGTCACTGGCGCGTAGAGTCCTTATTTCAATACGCGATCTGATGGATGGAGGAAACTTAAAGACGCTGGATAAGATACATTTCAAGACTTATCTCAACTTACACTGGAACCATTTAAAAAAAAGGAAAAGTAGAAGGCTGAAATACAGGAAAGGACACAAATAAAATAACACCAGAAAATCAATGATATGCTAAAATGTTGGACATGGAGATAGGTGGCGGATATCGGTGCTTCTATAGAGGATGAGGGAAAGACCAAGAACGACGAGACGTTAAAGCGGCAGTGAATAGAAAGAACATCAGAGCTGCACGGACACCAAAAGATCGTTTATGTTAATGTCATGCTAACTGATCAGAGGTATTCCCTGTGTGTGTGTGTTGTGTGTGTGTGTGTGTGTGTGTAAGTGTGTGTGTGTGTGTGTGTGTGTGTGTGTTGTGAATAGTTTCGTTAATGAGAAAAACAATATGTATCCCGGACGGGTGATAATAATAAACAAATTAGACAGTTATGAAGGGACGCTGCATGGAGAATATCAGACCATGAAATACAAGATGGCCACCACGGGCCTTGCGTGCTAATAAAATTAAGGCCGAGGCGCTGGGAAATGATGTTCCCCTAAAACACGGCAGATAAAGAAAAAAACAAATTAGATAAAAAACCCGGAAGAGGACAGGCGGCTACAGCGTCTCTACTCCGCCACACCATAATGTCCTTTAATGTTCCCTCTGTGCACACAACACTCGTGAAATGTGCGGCTGCCGGCAAGGTGGTCTGTCTGTGATGTCATTTGTGTAGCAGTAGTGCACGATGGATGCAGCCACGTGCATATCTACAGGCGGCGTCTGCCACCGTAAATAGCGTGCTCTGATGGGTATCAGGTGGTTGTGGTTCCTCATCGCCTGCATAGTGGTGGAAGGAGGTTATGATCGTGAAGGTGGGTCAGTAGGTTCAACCCGAACCATATTATACTCTAATATTTGTGGAGGTTACAATGATAGCTAATTATTATAGTTATTATCAATGATAGTTATGCGAATGACAATATCAACAACATTTGTCGTATAAATGATGATGAAAAAAACTATATGATATCGTGGTGGTAACTCAGGCCGAAGACAACAGTAAGGCCTCTTTCATACGAGGCCACTTGTGTCCGCCACCGGTGACGGTAACTAGTTGCGTCCCCAATGGTGCGCGCGCTCCTGTGCGCACGCTCCTGTGCGCGCGGTGGTGCTGTTGCGCTCTGAGCACCCACACAGCCGGCCCGGTGCGCTCCGCGCTCTACGCTCAGCGCTCCCAAAAATAGCTATATAATAAAAAAAAACAGCTTCTAGAAGTTATTTACCTTATATATTATGAAAAAAATGTACTGTCAAGCCAAAAAATCACTGTAACAAAAAATCACAAGTTAAAGTAGTCTGTGGTCACTCCTTCAGTCCTTTTTAGTCCTCCTCCTGCTCCATCTCCTGCTCCATCTCCTGAAAACTAGTGGAGAGCACGCTGAGAGCACGTTTAACAGAACCACACGCCTTGGACGCCTGAACGCGACTGGGACTTGTTGCCACAAGTCAAAGAAAGACTGCACTTGCCACCAACTCGAGTGACCGACACAAGTAACTTTTGAGTATCCGGCCCCAGGTTGGCAACGCTTTGCCGGCCTGCTATTTACTAAACCATGCGCTTTGTTGCCGCTGAATTTTTTTAGGAAAAGTAGTCTTCGATTGGAGCGCCAGAAAGGAGCGCGAAATTAAAGTTGCGCTCCGCGCTCTGCGCTCCCAGTTCAAATTTTCGCGCTCCGCGCTCCTGCGCACCGAATTTTGGTACTGCGCACCGGAACGCTGAACGCGGAACGCAAAATCGGAGCGCACGCGCCCACCTTTGTGCGTCCCATACTATTCAATGGAGCCTTTCACACGAGGCCACTGCAGTTACCCGACCGGGTAACTGGCGGGCAACCAGCTTTGCGGTGTCTCACTCCCGCAACTAGCGTCCGTCACTCGCAGTTGCCGCTAATCGCTATAAAGCATTGTTTCCAATGGGAGCTTTCATATGGCGCCACCAGTTACCGCCAATTCTCCTCTGGTGTAATGCATTTTCTCATGTTAGTGCTAGTCCCTGTGATATCTCTCCTGATGTGGCTGAGAAGTTCTTCAAATGATGGCTTGCTCATCCGAAAGAAGTTGAAAAACTTCTTCTCATCAGCACACAAATCATAAAAAAGCGTATTATGCAGTCCTCTGTCCATTCGCGATGATAACATCTGATGCACATGCATTTTCCTCTCTCGAGAGCGTCAATTCGCTTTCTTTTTAGCCAGCAAGGCAACGAGAAGGAGCTCTTCGTTTGACGCCATTCTTCCGACTGACAAGGAGCGGTGTGTGTCGATGAGCCACTAGTGTCTCGGCGTTATTTGCACAAGGTAACCGGTGGCGGCCACCGGTGCCGGACACCAGTGGCCTCTTGTGAAAGAGGCCTAACCCTTGCCGGTTTTATCCTCACTCCCCACACATAGCCCGCTGCAGGTCAACACGACAGGTTGGCTTCCCGGCCCTGAATTTCGAAACAAGACTAGAAACAATACAATAGTTGAAACACACACACACACACAACACACACACACACACACACACACACACACACACACACACACAATTACATCGTTAATAATTATAAGAATACACTCGTGCACTTCAGATATTAATGAAAATAATAATATAAAAATATCAGAAATTAACTAGTTATAATAGTGATTATTATTATCATTATTATTATTATCATTATTATAATTATATCATACTCATTATAATAATACTAAGTATTATTATTTGTATTATTATTATCATTATCACCATCATTATCATTATTATTGATATTATAAATAATGATACAAATAATATTGATAATAATGATCGTAACAATATAAATAAAATAACAGCAATGATATTAAGAATAATAATAACAAGTTATTTCATAACTAATATGGGTCATTTCATAACTAATGCCAAGCCTTTTTGATCAGTCACATCTGAAACAATATAGTATGGACATCATAATTTCCACTAGAATAAAAAAGGTACCCCAGAAATACGAGACTCTTCTTTCTGGGGTCTGATAAAATAAACAAGGAAGAATTTCTAGAATACTTTTTCGTACTTATGGAACCCCTTAGTCGAGGGCAGCGTGGGGTGGGCAATGCCGTCACACGGAATCCCTGGATGACGGGTCAATAACCAGCCGCCGCTATTACCCAGGAAATGTATGCCAGGTGTGCTGATAGATCCCATTGACGATGCCTAGCCGTTGTTTTCTACATGCTGATGCATAGAAGGAATTGCCTTGCCTGCACAGTCACCCTTCACTGTGTAGAAAGAGAATGATTCTCAGTGGTCACACTCTGCTTCAATTTGTCCAATTTTCCGCGTGCTTCCTTTTCCTGTTTTCCGGCAAACTTTACACGGAACAGAGACCTTCTCTCTCATGCACATCAGCCCGACAGACTTGACCGGCCGCCCCTTACATTAATAAAGCTACATCCTGCCTGTCCTCGCGGCTCACGTCCCTCCCCTCACTTGCGTCAAAGGTCACCTGCCAAATTGCAATCTCCCTAAATACATTTCGCATTCACATAGTAAACAAATGAATGGATATCTGTGAGAGTGTATTGTATGAGTGGCAGGAAAGTCCTTTGCCTATGTCTGCAACACACACACACACACACACACACACACACCGCCTGAGTGGTTTGATGGGTTAGACTCCAACGGTTAGAGCGTCACGCTTTATTATGTGGTCCGGTGTTCGATCCCCGGCCCGGCTCGTTCCCGGGGATTTTTCACTGATGAATTCAGGGTGGTTACTGTCGCCTCCGTGATGTAGTGGCTAGCGTGTCTGGCTACGAATCTGCGAGCCGTGGTTCGAATCCGGGCCAGGGCAAGTCGGCGACCAGCCAATACAGCTGTTCTTCCTCCCTTTCGGGGTTGATAAATGAGTACCTGGGGAAACCTGGGGAAGGTAAGTGTGGTAATCCGGATGTCACACTAGCCCTGTGTTCTGGGGTAACGGGTCCTCACCCACCACAGGCTCAAAGGGCTAATGCCACGGAGATGAGCACCGAAGGCCACGCGCAGCTTAGCGTATGACCACGGTATGACCCCATCTTTACCTTACTGTCCCCTTTGAGCAAGGAGATGGGGGTGTGGTGAGGTTCCAGCATTACCCATAGATCGGTCATTATGAGCTCCAAGCTGTCTCCGGGAGGGTGAAACTGACGATCGCGTGGACAAGACCATGGTGATTACACACACACACACACACGCACTGTACACACACGCGCACACACACTCTCTAGGGAACTCCGTAGTGTAAGGATTAGCACGCTCGGCTCACAACCGAGAAGTCCCGGGTTCGATCCCCTGGCGGAGCGAAGACTGACAGGCGGTCTTCTTAAAACCCGAGCCCCTGTCCACCCAGCAGTGAATGGGTACCGGGTGTTAGCCGGGGGTTTGTGACTCGCCTCCCGGGGTGGTGGTTTCGGCCAACACTAAGGATGAATGAGAAAAATAAATGTTGATATGGAGACGCGGCCATACGAGCATTGCTCTGGCCCTGTAAAATACAACTAGATGAATACACACACACACAGGTTGCGTGTTTCAAGTAGCTTAGCCTTAGAGCGTAACAAGGCACTCTGTGGTTATGCGTTCAATTCCCACTCACGGCTTTGTTTATGGAAATTGCAGGTAAAGGGATGGGCTGAGTGAGGTGAGTAAAAAAAAGATCCCAACTTTACCCACAGATCAGTGTCTATGAGCTATAAACTCTTTCCAGAAGGGTAATAGCTGCTGATCGGTTCAGCGCGTGATCAAGCCGTGGGTGAATGGTCCCATTTCTTCTCGTGTACAAATTACATAAACTAATTAAATATATGTTTGTCCTCCGGTGAAGAGTTTATTATATATTACATGTAGATATTTGTTTAACAGAGACCAACAGAGACGGCGAACCTTGTGATATGCGGGTACCTACAGAACCTCGATAGCACGCAATGAAGTGATCATTAGATTCACTTATTCTGTATAAATATCGTTAGGTCTTGAATTGACAGTTATTGAAAGGACACACTCATATGGTACAGTGGTAAAGTCTTGTGTGTGGGTATTGATGCGCACAGGTTCGAGCCCCGCAGAGCCGAGGCAGTTACTGATCCCTTTGAGCAAATGGATAGGTTATGTAGTGTGTATGAAGTCTAGGCTTTATCAATGATCGGTCTTGATGAACACTAAGCTCTTTGCAGGTGGATAAAAGAGGTAAGTGATTAAGGCTGTGGTCAATTACACACACACACACGTATGAAAACGTTTACTTATACCCAAGCAGTCACTATCATCTCTCTCTCTCTCTCTCTCTCTCTCTCTCTCTCTCTCTCTCGCTCTCTCTCTCTCTCTCTCTCTCTCTCTCTCTCTCTCTCTCTCTACTCTCTCTCTCTCTCTCTCTCTCTCTCTCTCTCTACTCTCTCTCTCCTCTCTCTCTCTCTCTCTCTCTCTCTCTCTCTCTCCTCTCTCTCTCTCTCTCTCTCTTCTCTCTCTCTCTCTCTCTCTCTCTCTCTCCTCTCTCTCTCTCCTTCTCTCTCTCTCTCTCTCTCTCTCTCTCTCTCTCTCTCTCTCTCTCTCTCTCTCTCTCTCTCTCTCTCCTTCTCTCTCTCTCTCTCTCTCTCTCTCTTCTTCTCTCTCTCTCTCCTCTCGCGACTTAGAATAATTTTCCACATATTATGTTCAACCCAACTCAGGAAATACATGATTTATTCCAGCATCGTAATAACGCATGCTATTAAGACATGGAGAGGCAGCCCGTTGCGCACCCATAAAGGTTGAGGGCAGGTGGCCTCAAACAATGCAGGGTCGTCCACCAACTTTGATGGCCACGTCCTGACCAGAGACCAGCATAAATTGCTGAATTAATAAGAATACCGCTATGAAAGGCATGCTGAAATATAATGTTTATATCCTCAAGTTCACAAGCACATCAACATTTATCAAAGCGGCGCACCAGGTCTGCAATGATAAAATATATTCTTCCTCTCTGTAATTCCTTCTTTCCTTCTCTGACTTGCCTGTTCCTTTCGTAATCTTTTCGTTGCTGTTATTTCTTGTCGCTCCACTTCCTCGGAACGGCTATAACGAGGACCCACAGCGACCTTCACCTCTTTACTGCAGTGTGAAGCCGCATTGTGTATCATCCCATTCATGGCTGTGACTGTACGAGGGAGGGGACATTCAGGGCGCCTAGGGAGGCAGAACTGGAGAGGAAACAAAATGGGAGAGGAAACGAAAATGAAGAGAGCTAGAAAATATGAGGCTGTGTTAAGTCGAGGACTAATGAAGGGCAGGCGGCAACCTGGAAGAGACTGGCAGGTTTTCTTTCACAATTTCATGGTAATCAAGTAACAGAAGATTTTCACAAATATACAACACTTTTTGATGCATCTTGTTAGAGAAAAGGTTGCATGTAGCTACAAAATAGCAAACATAGGGAGTGCCATGTACGAGCATATACGTAAAACATTGCAAACAATTGAGAGAGCTTTCCCCCTTACAAACCTATTATCCCGCAGATCCGGACCTGTTCGAGACCTTCTGTTCAGTGCAACTTTCGCATAAACCTAAACAACATCTTATAATTCATAGACAAACAAAATTGGAGAGTTTTCAATTACTTATGTAAAATAAAGTGTTTGAAATGAGATGTTGGTATTCACTCTGAAAATAATATAAGAAAGTTGAACGTTTTACTCTATCGATCAGACGAAAACAGATGAATAAAAAGGGGAAAGTCTAAAACTTGGACCCCAAACAAATTAGCAATCCAACAAATTTGAGGTACGTTGGTGTCGCGTGTCCGTGGTAAGTCAGGTCGGGGTGAACTGGGGTCAGGTTGTCTGTAAGCGAATCGAAGGCCTGAATCGAGGCCAAACACTGGTCGATCCAAAAAGTTCTGAGTTGCATAAGATTTTGCAGGAAAAAAAAGGCATTGTTTATAGCAGTATTTTTTTAAATACGTATTTTTGAAATTATGGGATTATTAAATTAATACGTATTATAATTATTATAACGTAATATATAATTATTAATATATAAATTAACTACGTTAATATATTTACTGTATATCATCTGGTTGGCCTGCGGTATTAGGCAAATACATAATCTGGCAAAATATACCTTAAAATGTGATCCCAATATATCCGAAAATAGTGCCAAACCCTGAAATTCCGAAATTGCAATATATAGTAATATTGATTTATTAATATATATATATATATTATATTATATATATATATATATATGTATATATATATATTATATATATATATATATTATATTATATATATATATATATATATATATATATCTATATATATACTGTATTTGAACATAATATTCAGATCTTTTTTGGAAACAATCGTTTTTTTTGAGAACAGAGATCGACTGTTCGAAGAACAGTCAGATCTAAACTGGTTTTAGAGAAACATATTCAAATGGTATACCTAAACATCAAAGTATCACGAACTATATAACACCAAAGATCTTCTCATGTTACTCATGTTTTGGTAGTGCTCATTCGTTGTAGCGGTCAGATGTCCACGTGTAGGACTGAATCGTCCTTGGTTGGGATTTCCATGGTTGGCAATGTCCTGGTGGAAGTTCCCCTGCTGAAACCCCTGACCGCGCCAAGTTGTTGGAAGAAATCAAGATGTGAATGGAAAAAGTGGATTTTGAGTGACATCCGAGCCCAAGCGCATGGTAACTTTCAACATGTCATTTACAAGTTCCTCATAATTCGATGCTCGAACATTACCTAGGTAGTTCTTTATAACAGCCAAAAAGCTCTTCCAAGCAGCTTTTTTCCCTGGCAGTTAGGCTCTTACAAAGTCATCATCATTGAGTAGTGACGAATTTGAGGGCCATTGAAAACACCTGCCTTCACTTTGGCTTCAGATACAGTGCGTTCAAACTTTGCTAACAAATACTGAAAACCAGCACCATTTTGATCCATGGCTTTCAAAGAAAATTTCATTAACCCAAGTTTCAGATGCAATGGAGGTAAGTACACTTTTTCACTGTCAACAAGAGGTTTGTACATGCAGTTGAACCTGCCAGGTGTGTTTCGGTCGTGCTGGCCATTCCTTTTGTTTGTAATGTTTGCTGTCCGCTCTAGAGTCCCAGACACAAAGAAAACACATGTGCTTAGTGTAACCTAACTGGAGTCCTAGAAGCAAGGAGATTACCTTCAGGTCCCCACACAGATTCCACTGATGGTCTTCATATTTAACAGCAGATAACAAAGTCTTCATAGTTACATAAGTTTCACTCATTTCATGGCCATGCGCAATTGGAACACTCGGAAGCTTATTTCCTTTATGCAGAAGAACGGCCTTTAGCGTGTTTTTTCCTGAATCTATGAACAGCCGCCATTCACTCTTATCATAAGTGTGAGACTCACAAAGTTGTTCCATGAGTGTGTCAACATCAAAGCAGTAACAGAGCTTGTGTTCCATCTTGAAGAAGCTTGCAAGTTCTTTATGTCTACGACGAAACGTGGTGATGAGAACTCCTTCTTGTAGCAAATTCCATTCCTTGAGACGAGATCCAAGGACTTCACTTTTCTCCTTGGGTAGATGTAGGTCCCTAGCAAGGTCATGTAGCATTTCCTGACTGATAAATTTGGGCTCTGTTGTCTGCCATTTCTTGAAAGTCTGTATCTATGGGATTATCCTCCTCTTTCGAATCTGATTCACTTATAGCACTTGCAATTGGAACATTTGGAGCTGGGAGATCAGGACCATGTGGCACAGGCCAGATGGCAGAAGGTACGTCAGGAAACCTGATTTTAGCTCGCGTTTTTACTGAATATCCTTTGATATTAGTGAGGCAGAAGTAGCAGTCAGTACTGTGATCCTTTTGTTCACGCCAAATCATTGGGATGCCGAATGCCATGCCTGATGGCCGTTTGCCACGCATCCATTCATTCGAGTGGTTCACACAGGGGCTGCATTCTACGTGAGGGGCCCACTTCTTATCTTGATCACCTATACGGCACTTGAAGTAATGCAGATAAGCTGCTTTAACATTCTTTGTAAGAGGTTTCTTCAGACTGTCACTGGTAAAAATTCCACATATGTAACAAAAACTGTCCGATGCATTCACACAGTTACGGCGCTCCATCACAGCCCGGTACAAGGTACTATATACGGTAAACCAACTAAAATTAGGACTCCACTAAATCATACACATCATATCTGCAAAGAAAAATAAAATGTTTAAACATATGTCAATAGCTGTACGATCAGTAGGTAAAAATATACTACACAGCCTGCTAACCCCTCGCCAATACGCAGCGCGCACACCCTCCCCTGCTCACTGCACAAACCACACTGACTCAAAAACACTGCACTGCCCTAAATAGGCTTGAGAAAAGAAAAGATTAAGAGTTTAAAATGAAAACATTGGTGAAACCTATTTCTGCTGATTTTATCCATATTCTTTCATGAATTGCGTCTGGTTCTCAAAAACTGGACGTGATAGAGTTAATTGAACATCAGCTTCGAGTTCAGCAGGGTCGATTTACCTATAATCAGCTTCATTTAGTGCAGAACCATATCTTCGATTTTTTTTTGTCGACCAGTGTTATCTGCATAGTCCGTCAGCGCCAACTTCGGCTATATGGGCATGTGGCACGCTACCCTGAAACCGATCCTTCCCATCGGGTTTTATCTGTAGCTTCAGCAGATGACTGCGGATCCGTGTCAGCAATAGATGGGCAAGCACCTTGCCTGGCACGCTGAGCAGTGTAATACCGTGGTAATTGTTGCAGTCCTGACGGTCCCCTTTCCCTTTCCTTTCCAGATAGGGACGACCAGCCCCCTTTTCCAGTCAGTAGGAATGGTATGAAGGAGCTCATCAAATGTTGCCTTGGACATTCTGAAGCAGTTGAACACTTATTTTCGTCCCTTCTTAGGTTTTGCTATAAAGTGACGAAAAATCCAACCAATGATCTATCAATATCATGAACCCACTTTCTGCCACGTGAACGTCCTTTTTTACCTTTTAAATGTAGGTAATATAGATAAAGCAAGTGCTTCTGGGTATCCATGATGAGAACATGGAGCCAACTGACGGTCAGGGACGCGCCGTGGTCGTGTCCTGTGACTCACGGCGAAAAGTCTTTCATACCACGGCGCGCTCCCAGGAATTCACGACGTCTTGTCCGGGACGGCGCACGGCCCAAAAGTCGATACGTGTGAACGTATTAGTTTTACTGACTAACCCAAAGACATTATAAACAAGTCTGCCAAAGTCTGACCTGAAATTCATTATCTCGCGCATGACGTCACAGCGAGTCCACAGTAGGCAGGAGCTGCCGTTCGGCATGTATCATAATGTATCTTACAGCATCTAGTGGTTAGCTAAAGTATTAAAGATATTTTTGGAGTACGCTAAAAAATCTTTCATCTACGACATCCATCACCGAATAAAGTAGTGGTGGTGATAAATGAGAAAAAATTTATATTAGAGGCGTTGTTTGTGTGTAAAAAGCTTGGTCAGCTTCGTACCTCAATGAAATGATGACTGCAGTTATGTTCTTTTGTTCAAAATCATGTATAAACGGCCTAATAATGACGGCTTTATCTTTTAAGACTTCCCTCAGGCAGCTTCTCCGCGTTTGAAATCACTCGCCTCAGTCCCTGACTGACGGTCGGTGTGGCGGGACGTCACACTCTCTTCGTCACGTCACGGCTCTACACACTCAACACACACTCTCCATGACAGAAGTGTCTTACCTTCATGAGCATAGCATTAGATTCGTGAGAATGTGATCAGTATTGTGTACTCTTGAGAGAGAGAGAGAGAGAGAGAGAGAGAGAGAGAGAGAGAGAGAGAGAGGAGAGAGAGAGAGAGAGAGAGAGAGAGAGAGAGAGAGAGAGAGAGAGAGAGAGAGAGAGCTGCAACCTGCAGCAGGAGTGCCAGGTAGTCCCGACTCGGCGCCGTATCGAAGAACCTGGCCTGCCTGCTCGCCAAAATGACCCACCTGCCCTACCCCTTCGCCCCTCCCGCCAAGGTTGCAACTCATCTTGCCAGGCCCCGCAACAACCTTCGGCGGCAATGTTGGCCAGCGTGCGCTGCAGAAGCAGTTCTCACTATGGGAATACACGAAACCCTCCTCAGTAAGGGCGAGGACTTCCCTCACCCGAACTTCGCTACGCCACCGCCTTGGAGCCCTCCTCCAATCACCACATCACTCCACAGTCTTGAGCGCCCAAAGGCACACTGGCTCCCCGCTGCCTTATGCTTGGAAATGCGACAGGTCATGGAGGACTTGACGACCCCTGCCTCCCTCGCTATCTTCACAGACGGGTCAGTAGATCCTGCCACAAGAGCAGCGGGAGCGACTTTTGTGAGCGGACAAACCACGAAACAATGGCGTCTAACAGATGGCGCCAGCTGCCTCCAGGCTGAACTAGTCGCCATTCGTGGCGCTCTTCATCACGCCCTGGAGAGTCAGTCCCCTCATGTCATCATACACACACACTCAAAATCCTCTATCCAGGCCCTCAGAGAGACACAGCCACAGGACAACATTCACCTTCTCACCTCCACTCTTCTTCTGGCCCAGCGACTGGCTGCACGTGGCTGCAAAATCACCCTCAATTGGGTTCCCAGCCATGTAGGCCTTAGTGGCAACGAAGCAGCTGACAGAGCTGCAAAATCAGCCGCTGTCCTCCCCAGCCCCACTACGGCTGTTCTGCCCAGCCTCTCCCAAACTCTACTCAAAATAAAGTCTGCCTCGCACGCATTGTCCCGCCAGTAACACGAGGCCACAGTCGCTCTGTCATCACCCTCTGCCTCCTGGTACGCTGCTGCAACAGCCTACCACCCCCTTCCCCAAGACCCATCCATCGCCCCACACGTACGGGACCGACTACACCGTCTCCGTCTCGGCTTTCCCTGCTTTGAGGAAATCCGCCAGGGCGCTGTGGACATCACCTGTGATCACTGCCAGGTCACCTCCCCCTTTGCACTCCAACACTACCTCCTGAATTGCGAGGCAACCTCCCACCTCAGGGAACGCCTCCCACCTCATCCGCAGCCCGGATATCCAGGTGCCGCCGCCGCTGCTGCTGCGGTAATCAGATCTGTCCCTCTGGCTACTCTCACCTCCACCGTTCGGGAGTACCCCCCCCCCCCAAGGTAGCTCCAACACACTGCCTTTTTTGTTATTGTAATGCCACAATTCCACAGGCGGGCTGCTATAGGCAAAAGCTCGCGTCAACCAGTGTTGACTAAATATTAACAACAACAGAGAGAGAGAGAGAGAGAGAGAGAGAGAGAGAGAGAGAGAGAGAGAGAGAGAGAGAGAGAGAGAGAGAGAGGAGAGAGAGGAGAGAGAGAGAAGAGAGAGAGAGAGAGAGAGAGAGAGAGAGAGAGAGAGAGAGAGAGAGAGAGTTCTAGCTGGCACACAAGCTGGGGACGACCCTTTGCTTGTGCCGCTGTAGGTGGGGTGCAAGCAAAGTTCCATTCACACCTGACATGCATCCTCGTCCCCCCTCCGTCCCCATCGGCTGTAACAGATGGTCGCTCCTTACCCATGCGGCCATGCCTTCACACTGTGCTGTCTTCGGATGTAAATATATGAAAACTATATGAGAGCAAGAGGACAAGGAGCGGGACTCATATTCCCGTATTCTGGAACAGTATGTCGAGTTTACTCTTGAACACGTCAAGTTAGGTTACGGTTACGTAAGGGCAATTACAAATATGTAACACGGGAGTAGCTTTGTGTGGGAATCAGAATGAGGGTATTTTCGAGAAAATCCTATGGTTAGTTATGGAGTTACAGCTATGCGTCTTCACAGAGCTGGAGGAATAGGCGAGCGGGACAGGGCTGAAAAGCCAGAGTAGGGAAGACAGTGGGAGGAGACACTCCCGCTGACGTCACGGAATCAACTCAGCTCCGCCCCCTTGGCAGACCTGTTTATATGACCTTGGACTAACCAACGTGCAAACGTTTATTCGTTCGTCAACGCCGTTTATAAGTGGCATACATGCAAATTGTTCCACCCTTTATGCTAGGAAATACGCAAATTAGTACTATACATGAAAAGTTAATACTTTCCTTTTCTTACACATATTTATATCTGAAATTTTATCATTCACTGATTTGACAATAGTTGTTAAACAAAATATTGGCTATACACCTAACAGCTTGCACAATAAGATTTGTGGTGGATATACCACAGAAGCAGGATTCCTTGAAATCAAATGTATCTTCTAGATAATTCAAAGTTAAATGCATAAAAACACCTCTTTGATTTATAAAAGTTAGGACATCTTCTTCAAAGTTACTTATCAAAGCTTTGAACACTTTGAAAGTACTTGAACAAGCTCTATATGTGAAATATGTTAGCCATTTCAACCCTCATCTGTTAATATGCGCTGTGTAACGATAATTTCTTAGCTATTCCTTATTCCTTAGCTATTCTTCAGCTATTTCAACATAAAGCTTAGTGTTAGATAAGATCTTAGCCACACATAAACACTACTTTTTTTCTGTAAAGTATTCGCTACATAACCAGAAATGTAAATCAGAACATTAACATCGTTGTGTGAAATGTTTTGCTCAGTCACAATATTATAAACACCATAAAAAATATAGAGCTGACAAGGCACTCCACATCATCCAAAGAGGAAGTATTAAAGTATTTTATATGTAAAGAATTTGTTTTTGAAGGAGACATGGAAAGCAGATTTACTATTTTCAACGTTTCTGTTTATGGTACTTGTGTTACAGGTACATTATAATTGCCTCCATTTGATTGTTTGTATATTCCAAATCAAGATTCCAGCTTGTCAATTTCAAACTTACCAAGTAAAATGTATGTTTACAAGTTTACAGTTTACATATTATTCTGTATAATAACACATGCGGTCTAAGACTATGAATATACAAGAAAAAATAAACATAGCTTTGGAATTCCAGAGCAGTTTGCGGAAGTATTTCCGCAAACGCAAATATGTCCGCAAATTCCCAATTTTGAACCCGATTCTTGCGCGGCTAGGCGCATCGTCCAGGGAACGCTGCTTGTCCACCAGTGACTCTCCCTCTTTGACCATATGGAGTCTTTGATGGCCACATCAATACACCCCCTCTTCAAGCTGCCTGTGGTCCGCCTTCTTAACCCTGAGAAGGTGAATGCCGTGATATCAATACTGCTGTTTGAGGTCACGGTGCAGGCTGTCTTGGATACCTCAGAAGGCAGCAGTCCAGAACGAAGAGGATGATTTTTTCAAGGTGAGAATTATTGATTTTATTGTGATCTACTGCATCTTCGTTCAGTTGGAACAGTTCATTACTCTAAGTCATTATTTTAACAATCTTGAGCCTCATGCTGATAAATTATCGTAATATTTATGATTTTAGTGCAATTATATATTTAGAAAAAAAATCTAAACACTATTTCTAGGTAAGTACAATTTTTTTTCTAACTCCGATTACTTAAAATGTTTACTTATGTTACGACTCAGGGTCCAAACCACAGTCCTTGAAGTCTACCTCAACCCTTAGCCCAACTAATAGAGTCAGTGTTCCAAATAGCAGGCTTGGTTAACAAGTGATACGGGCTAGATAACTCCCTTTGTTACTAGTAAGACTTTGACAGAAGAAGCACAAGTGTCACACTGTCACATACTTAATAATCCCCAGCTCACATTGCGTAGACGCCAGTCTCCCTACTATTGGTAGCCTCGAGTCAGTAAGGGTGGAATTATAAATGTTATCAAATAAACTATGTACAATATATTTACATGAAATAAGATAAGCACAGTCCCACCACCATCATACACGCCCAGTAATCATAGTCTCACCACCTTCACACACGCACAATCACCACTCATATCACGTCACACATTTGTATATCTATGGTCTCACCAACAAGTAGAATCCTTTAATGCCCGCCACAGATCCCCGTCCCCACCGCCTCACTCACGGATGAACAGCACTCTCCTCACAATCCCACCACCTTCACACACGCACAATCACCATTCACCTATCACGTCACACGTATGTACATCAATGGTCTCTCTCACCAACAAGCAGCATCATCCAACGCCTGCCACAGATCCTCCATCCCCTGTCTCACTCACGGATGAACAGCACTCTCCACTACTCCCTCGGTATATGAATGTCAATTCCCCACACAGTCATCACTCATCCCCTTAACAGTTCCGAAACTCGCCCAAGATCCCCGTCATGACGTGACACCATAACTTCCCGTTACAATCACGTATTACCTCACCTATTACTTCACAACACCATACAGCACCTCTCATCACATAACGCCACACTCGACACACCCTTTCTCGATAACCTTGTCTCACCCCACAACACCCAATGATAACTCATTTACACTATTTCACAATCCCCTTTCATACTGCGATATCTTCGCCTCCAATACACATCATGATCCAAATCACACCACAACACACCTGTGAACGCACGACTCCTTTACACGCTCAGAACTCCACGACATACCCTTACATGTATCGTAACGTAACACACACACACTCCAACCCAGAACTTCCAGATGGCTCGCGGTTCACATCCTAGGACACTTCCCACATACGATACGCATCGATACTTCAAAAATACACGTATACATCACTGTAAATCCCGTAGTACGTCCACCGAGTGACCAGCCCCGCGAGCCACCTGTAATAGAGTTCCCCCACTCAGTTCGTTGTCCCCACAGGCTACCTCGTAACTCACCACGTCGCGTCATCCCGAAACCATGACCCGAACCAGTGAATCGCAGACACTAAACCACTAGTCTAAACATTCCCTAAGACCTAAGTGAACCACCATCAACTAGATAGATTCGCAGACTCGCAGTTTAAAGAAAATGTTGGGCCGTAACACTTTATATATATATATATATATATATATATATATATATAATATATATATATATATATATATATATATATATATATATATATATATATATATATATATTGATGTTTCA
>JACEEZ010003902.1:32500-117500 GCA_016584305.1 Chionoecetes opilio | reverse complement strand
ACCCATTACCCATCACCCCCCACCTATTCCCTCACCCATCACCCATCACCCCCAACCCATCACCCCCCACCCATTCACTCACCCATCACCCCACACCCATTACCCATCACCCTATTTTCACAATTCTCGCTAATAGGCTGCTAAAAAAAAGAAAAAAAAAAGTGATCGGATCATCTCATAAGTGAGCTTAAAACCTTTCCCTGATCGAGCTGGTTCCAAAACTGTGACATATGATGGGATTCCGCCACGGGGGGCGGCACCTATCGCGGACAGACAGACAGACAGACAGACAGACAGACAGACACACACACACACACACACTTTCGCTTATATTATTATAGATTTCGCAGAATCAAACATATCCCCTACATCCCATGCATCCCTCTTGCCTTCCTTCCTTACAGTTATGTTAGTAACTGTATGCGAGTTATGTCGCTCTTTTTCACATCTCTTATTTTGTTCAATCTAATCATTTGCCACCTTTATTGTTCATCATATTATTCGTGGTACCTGGAACTGTCGCCGTTAGGAATTCTCGCCGCCGTCGTCGGGTGTTCAAATTTTTGATATTACAGGACCCAATATATACATTTAATCATGTTTTACCCGTGTTTCTGCATTCAGGGATGAAATACCAGCAATATCTTGATCAGTTAGGTTAAGTTAGGTGCCAATGTCCAGGTTAGGTTAACATTTCCATGTCGGCGAGAGTTCTCAGTTGGTGTTTCGGCGAGAATTCCCATCGGCGACAGTTCCATAAACCTTCTTCGTTACATCCGGCGGTGCATTATTACGAGCGAGCGCGAAACGCTCGCGAGTCCTCGGTGGATACGGGATTTTTCTCACATCTAGCGGCCGACCCGACCGACCGTCACGCTTTTCAGGAGTGTATCCGGAGCTTTCAGGAAATTATATCTTTGGAATCCCGCTTCCGTCTTCGCCATCTGAGCCCCATTCAATCCCTATTTGCGTTGACATGTTTTGTCTCACGTGAGGGGTTAGCATGGCGCGTGCCGCGTGAGGGGTGTCAGACAACGTTATTTTGCTCTAGCTGAGAAACGGCTGTACCGACTAAGTTGAAATTTGGTGTGTGGTTTGAGACCACACACCTAGCAATGTCACACAGGTCAAACTCCGGGTGACGGGTTTCTACGGGCTCGCTCGTCCCTCGCCGATTAAGGCGTCTTACTGGTTTACTGAACACGTCGTGGTGAGGGACTGTGGAATTATACGTGAAGTACTGTGAAAGAGTTCGTGAAATTCATCGTCGTAATATTCCTTCTGCTCCTCATTATCAATATATTCTTTATCACAACATTAATCGTCCAGGGCCTTAGGTCTCTCTGGGTAAAATAATGAAATTATAAGAAAAATCAAAGATGAAACACCAGAGTGAAATTGATGATAGAAAGTACTGTTGTGTACTTCTACCCGACCCCCTGCTGCCGTCCGTGCCAATGAGTTGAACAGTCAGGGAGGATACATGATTATGAAACACCGAAACTGATCCAAGTGCTTTTGTTTTATATGCATTTGCTATGCATTGATAAAAAATTCCCTTTCGTCATTCTACTATAAAACTATAATACTATGATATATGTTAAGCCCCGACGCCTGAAGGGGGGAAATTGCGTGGGGGCTCAACGGGGGGGGGGTTGATGCTCCTGTTTAGCGCCCTCCCCAACCCGCTACGGTTCTATCCAATCGGCCGCTGACGTGGCAATGACAACTAACCCCGGCACCCCTACTTGAAGGTGTCGGGTTGGGCATATCTCCTTGGTACCGAGGTACACGGGGCAGTGCCCCGGCAGTGCCCCGTCGGAGATACGGGAAGCTTGCCTCCCCAGGCTGGTAAACGCCCCGGCTTTGCCGGGGGGGCGACCCTCTCTGTCCTCTCCGAGGTCCCTGACTTGCTACAGACTCCCCGGGGGCATCCTTAATCGCCCGCCCCTGTCATGCACTGTCAAATGAATGTACTGTACTGTACCATCTGCTGCGTAGCCTCCTGGAGGACCTGTGATGCTCAAGAGGTCCTAAGACCCCTGCTGCGGGTGTCTCGTAATGCCCCGGGGTCCCAGGGGGAACCCAGGGGAAGCCTCAGGTGCAGGTGGTGTCTAGTAGGGCGTCGTAGCAGCATAGATTTTCACCTCCGCCCCTAGCCCCGCTGCGGCCCCGGGAATCCCTGTGGGCCCAGGAGAAAGGCCACAGGGGCGGGTTGTGTTGTAGGGACGTCTTGGCCTCGTATAGTTACACTTCCCGCCCCGGGGGGCAAAGCGGAGCGCTCCTGGTTTGCCCCGCCGTGGCCCCGTCATCTCAGGGGCCCAGGGGAAGGCCACAGGGGCAAGGCCACAGGTGCAGGTGCTCTAGTAGGGCGTCGTAGCAGCGTAGAGTTGAGTAGCACCTGCACCGTGGGACAAACGGAGCGGCGGGCGTTGGTTTAGGGCGTGTCATGGGTGGAGCGGCAGAGTGGGTCTCAGCCACGTACTTGAGCGCGTGTACCTGGAAGGAATACCACGTATCTCGCTCGCTGCACTTAGACCATACTAGTCTCGTAGTCACTTATCACAGCGCGTAGTGAAGCACGTCTGCCCACACACAAAGCCAGAAGGAATCTCTCCTCTGTTCTCTCTGTTCAGGGAGAGGCCAGGCGTGAGGTGGTGGTTAGAGGTCAAAGGGTATCAGTGCATCAGTCAATTATGTGGAGTGTGAGGTGAGTGCGTGAAGTGAGGGGTGATGGTTCAGCACTCTTCTTCCTTCTCCTTGCCTTCTCTCTCCCTCACTTTTTCTCACTCTCCCTCACCTTCTCTCACTCTCCCTCACCTTCTCACTCTCTCCCTCACCTTCTCTTCACCGTGGACGCTCATTTATCTCGGTCAGCAATATCTCACCTCTCTGGTAGATAAGGAAGTGTGGTGTAAGCACAACATTATGCCTCTCTCGTCCACCCCTGTTATAGAGACTCTCTCTCTCTCTCTCTTCCTTCATTCTCTTTCTCCTTCTCTTCCCTTATTTATCTTTCTCTCCTTCCTATTCCTCATTCTAAACGTTCCCAGCCCTCACAATATATATTATAACTTATACTATAATCCTATAATACTTTACTAGGCATTCTCGACGGTCGAATAACATTAGTTTTTCCCTCAAGGTGATCACAGGGGAAGCAAACACATTTCCTCGGCACTAATTAGCTGCCCCAGGACATTGGTTCCAGGAATTCGGGGTAAAAAAAGCGATGTTACACATCAAGTTAGCCCTAATGGACAGAGAAGCGGCCACTTCACTGCATCCCATGGGAGTAATTGCATTTGAATGATCTGCCCACTTCTCTATCTCTCTCTCTCTCTTTCTCTCTAACTACGTATATCTCTTTCGTAGAGAGAAAATACATATTTTAGATATGTTCGTTTTGCCTGTTAGTTTCTGTATCACCTATCTATAAGAATAAGACGTGAAGGGAATAGGTAATCTGCGGATTAAGTTAACGACGAGGCAGGCCCTACTTTCATATTGATGAGGCATCGGAGCTTCGATTACACCTGTGTACGGGAACAACAACGAGCCCGGACGAACCCTGCTTTGAACGAGGGGTGAAGCCGGTGACAGAAGAAGGCGAAATTTCAAAACCACATTCAGCGTTCCTTGGGGTAGTGTTGCCTCCGCTGTCATCGTGGGGGGGCTTCGTGCCCGGGGATTGGGGCCTGACACCCGGGGGATGACCTGGTCGCTCCCTTGGCTTCGGGCCTCTGTCCTCGATCTGACTTTTGCCTGGCCTTTCCGGTCTTCCTCCTTTTTCCCCTCCTTCCCTCTATCTCTACTCTTATCCCTCCTCCTATCCCCCATTCCTGTTAAGGTGTGAGAGCTGTGCTGATGGGATATGAGACTGGCTTCGGGCCAGTCCTAAACGGCCTCAGGGTGCCACGGGCATGGTAAACCCTCGGTGCCACTGCCCTTACCCCTCATGTGGGTTATGAAGGGCCGATCGTTTATTTTTCCTTCTTTACCCCAGGCTCACCATGGCCAATGATGATAACCTTAACTCTACAGGGGCCTTAGGGCCAGCCCACATATCATATGACCCTCCGGATCCCCCTGGTTTACCGACCCCTGCTTCTCTTCTGACTCCGGCCTGGAATACTGCTATGCCCGTTCCCCAAACTCGAACCTCAGATATACTTAGTGCTCCTGAGCCCCCTAGCCAGATCAAGAATCCATCCTCGGCACCAGGCGACACTCCAGCCCACAACCCCACTACCTCTTCCATACCTTCTCCATCCTCGTCTCCCTGCTCTTACCTTCCAGATCCTTCCTCTACCCTTCCTCCTTCCCAAACTTCTTTGCCCTCTTCCTCATCCTGTGTAGTTACTCTTGCAACCTACAACCCTTCTCCCTCTGGGAGAACTACAGTCCGCACGGACACCTCTTCCTCACGCCCACGAACATCTACCTCTCCCCCTCACCCCTCCGTCGACACTCTAGTTGGTCCTGCAAAATGGGACCGTTTCTTCATCGTCTCTTGCACCGCCCCTTACTCTGCTAACGACCTACGTCTCACGGCATGCCTCCAACGGGCAAGTTGGCAAGGTTGCATTCCATACCCGCCTCGACCGGTCCCTCCTGGTGACTGTTGACACCGAGGCCCAAGCTAATGCACTGGTCAACCTTAAAGACTTCGACGGCAACCTCTTCTGCATCACGCCCTACATAATTCTTTAACACCTGCACTGGAACAGTTTCCATCCCCCCGCGTTCTTGTTCAGTCGATGATACCGAATGGTACGAGTGCGCGGATGTCCTCCTCGACCTTTTAGCAGAGGATTATGATGCCGTTGCAGTTTACTGCTACCATCCCACCCCCCGGCCCTGCCGTAAGTCCCCTACCAACATTACCAAAGTCACTTTCAAAAGGCAAGATCTCCTTAATAGCATTTATGTTGCCGGGGTCAACTACTCTGTTAAACCATACAAACCTACTCCTCGCCGGCAGTGCTGGCGTTTTGGTCACTCTGCCAAGCACTGCCGAACCCTTGCCCGCTTCCCATTTTGTGCTCAATCTGGCCATGCTCGTTCCACGTGTCCTGCAACGTCTCCCACTTCTTATCTAGCAGTATCAATCAACATTCTTCGGTGAACGAGTGGCACCTCATCATCAGCCGCCACAGGGGTTGCAGAACACTGAGAGAGAGAGAGAGAGAGAGAGAGAGAGAGAGAGAGAGAGAGAGAGAGAGAGAGAGAGAGAGAGAGAGAGAGAGAGAGAGAGAGAGAGAGAGAGAGAGAGAGAGAGAGAGAGAGAGAGAGAGAAAAAAAAAATATATACATACTACATAGTCCTATAACTTGAAAATTCATTTGTATTTCTACCTTGTATTTTTCTTACTGAAAGGCTGGCGTGCGATAATGAATGCAGCGGCGTCGAATAACGGGCATAGGGGGAGAGAGAGAGAGAGAGAGAGAGAGAGAGAGAGAGAGAGAGAGAGAGAGAGAGAGAGAGAGAGAGAGAGAGAGAGAGTGTGTTTGTGTTCTTTTCCTCCCCTCACGTAACCCTTTCCTTTCCTCCCTGTACTCATGCACACGCTCCAATTAACGTGTATTCCCCTACTGCCTCATTCCACCCTCACTTCCCTCATCTTTGTCACCTGTAACCACCGTACAGTTTCCACGCCACACATTCTTTAACCTAATCACTATCTCAAATTCACGTGTTTCCTTCCCCTTGTCACTCCTACATCGCATCATCTAAATTCCCCAACCTGCACCTCACGTTTCTTCATCCTAAGCTCCTTTTCTTCTCACCCCAACCCTTTTCCCTTGCCATTTCTGTCTCACCTCACCTCTATTAATTAACCAACTTTCATATTTTGCCTTCCTCTTCGTCTACCTTTGTCTTCGTCATCACTAACTCATTTATCTCTCACATCTTCACTCTTCTTTTAACAAAAGTACCTGAGGTGCTTTGACATTGAGGTGAGGCGTTTTAACATTGCAACTGAGGTACAGCACATAATGCCAAACTTATATATATATATATATATATATATATATTTTTTTTTTTACAATTTGTTATCCTCCTTTATATCATATCTCTCACTTTTTACCTTTATTCGTATAGGTTTTACATTCAGGAGCTTGAGCTGGACTACTGAGAACTATATTTGACTTTAGGAATGTATAGATTATTCCTAGCTTAACATACATACTTGGGTTACTATTCTAAATTATATATTTCTCTATTTCAATATTTCACTAGTAAATGAATTTTACATGTACAATTTGTACATGTGTTACTATTCTAATTTTACATTTTATTTTTCACTACTACTAATATATATATATAGACATAGTTGAACTTTAGCATCATAGGGTTTACAGGTTTACAGGTAGGTATGTACTTAAAACTATGGCTGCTTTATCCAAGCGTTCACAGCACTCTTGAAGGTCTGGAGTGACGAGGTAGAGTGAAGCTGTGTCTGCTGTACCATGCGGTTCCACATTCTTGTGTAGCGTGCAAGGAAGGAACGCAGAGAGGTCTCCGTCTTGGCAAAAGGGACGATCAGTTGATGGTCTCTGGTAGCAGCAGTTCGTGTGGTGTGGCCGTGTGGTCTTGCCCAGGGCTGTCGGAGAGCAGCCATGTGCGGGACATGCTGCTTGTGTGTCTTGTAAACGACGCACATACCTGCTACGTCGCGACGCTGCTGCAAGGTTTGCAGAGGAGGGAGAAGCTGGTCCTGCAGAGCCTTCAACCGTATTAACCGTTGGACTCGGGCCTGTACCTTGGCAAGAAGGCTCAGGTACGAAGGGGGGCAGGAAGACCACGTGAGAGGGGCGTACTCCATATGGGAGCGGACTTGAGCTGCATATAAGGTGGTGATCCCTTGGGAGTCAAGAAGGTGTGAGACACGCCGGACACAGCTAAGTTTCCAGGCGGCTTTCCTTGCAATGGTTCGGATGTGATCGGTGAAGGTCAGGACGCTATTCACTCTCACCCCAAGTATAGAGAGGGACGTCTGCAGGGGCACCGGTCTCCCACCCAGTAAGATGGTAGGGATGGGAGTATCAGGAGGACGTTGTCGTCGGGAGATGAGCATCGCCTGGGTTTTCTCTGGAGCGAGATCCACTTGCCATCGACGACCCCATGAGATGACGGTTTGGAGGACCTGATTTATGTGAGCGACAGTCGTGCGGTGATCACCACTGTCGCAGGGGAATGTAAGGGTGCAGTCATCGGCATATGCATGTGCCTCTGGGATGAGTTGGAGCAAGTCATTGAAGAATACATTCCAGAGGAGAGTGCCGAGCACACTGCCCTGTGGGACACTGGCAAAGATCGGGTGTTCTTCTGAGGTTTGACCGTCCACCACCACTCTGAGAAATCTGTCCCGCAGGTAGTCTTGTAGTAGGAGCAGCAGATGACAGCGGACACCAAAACTGTTCAGTTTGGTGATGAGGCCGTGATGCCACACCCTGTCAAATGCTCCCGCAATGTCAAGGGCAATGACGTATGTGTCCTTTCTTTGGTCAAGACGCTTATGGCATGTGGTGGACAGATGGAGCAATAGGCCGGCCGCTGACCTGCTTGTTCGGAAGCCAAATTGCTTGATGTTAAGAAGGTGGTGTGATGTGAAGAAAGACGATCTCTTGTCGGCAATTATAGCTTCCAGCGTCTTGCCAAAAACTGATAAAAGGGAGATGGGCCTATAGTTCTTGGGGTCAGTTCTTTTGCCTTTCCTATGTATTGCCACCACTCTGGCACCCTTCCACAGGGTGGGCCACCTTCCAGTAGTGAGGCAGTGCTGAAAGATAGTAGCAACGGGCGTTTGCTAGCTGAGAGGCGCAGCGCTTGAGGATATGAAAGCTAACGTTGTCTGGGCCCAAGGCCTTCTTTGTGTCGACCTGAACTAAATGTCGGCGAACTTCCTCACTAGTTATAATGAGGTTAAAAAGGCTGGCATTGGTGAGGATGGCCACAGCTGGGATGGATCGCTGGGGATCAGGTACTGTCATTTTGTTGGAAAAAAATGTCACGAGTACCACGGCCTTGTCCTTGTTTTTGGTGGCCATTGTGCCGTCAGACTTGAATAGCGGAGGTATGGTGTCGTCTGGTGTCAGACCTTGTTGCTGTATAAATGTGGTCCACCAGGACTTGTTACCCACTGAACGACCACTGAGCTTGAGCCACTCGAATGTGTTAGATAAAGGGATGTTTCCATACGCACATTTTTCTATGGTGCTCATGTAGGTCACTCATGTTAATGAAAAACTACTAATGTGCATCATGGGGAGGCGTGGGCCGAGTGGTTAGCGCCTCTAAGTGGTGAGCTTAGCGTTTTGAGTTCCAGTCATGGCGGGGGCAGCTCTTTCCTGGAACTGGTCAGCTCAGCCCAGAGTTTAAATACCGTAAGGTGCAGATAATTCGTACATCGGTGAGAGGCCGAAGTCTACCGACGTGTTGCCCATCAACTCTACCTTCGGCGGCGAATGGATCGGAGGACAACAGGGGGGCAGCATAAGCCCTTACAGGCGTCACGACAAAAGTCCTGCCATGCACCACTACGGTCGCGGGCCAACCATCATAGCCCATCTAAGCCATCCTAGAGAGAGAATAGCCTTTAGGTGCTAAAGACGAAGTAAAAAGAATAATAACTTTCTAACATGAGTATATCCTTGGCCGTTCCTGTTATTACAATGTCAAATTCAGAAAGTCTTGTGCGTTGCTTCTTTATTTTTTACGATAAAACGAAAACGAACCATATTTTATTGGCTTATTGTGATGCATGTCACTTTGGTCTAGAACCCAATACCTATATATCCAATATTGATTATTTAACTGAAACATGCCACCATCACTTCTTAAATGATCATAAGTTGAAATCTTATGAATCGTAGAATGAATATCTAATGCAATTCACTCTAAGAGATACATACGCCAGTCATGTATGGGGTGACTTTTCCCCGAATTCACTACATTTTGCTCTTTAAAGACATTTCTTCTATTCAAACACAATGAAAAAAATACACTTACAATCCAACTAAATAGGACAGTTGGAATCTGAGTTGGTTAAATTGGAATGCAATATAATATCAACTCTCGCCCTTCGGCCCTTGGTTACGGTATAGTTGTGTGATGTGTGTGCGTGTGCGAGTGTGTGTGTGTGTGTGTGTGTGTGTGTGTGTGTGTGTGTGTGTGCGTGTGCGTGTGCGTGTGCGAGTGTGAGTGTGTGTGCGAGTGTGTGTGTGTAATGTTGTGACGAAAATTCATATTTCCCGCGTATGTGTTGAGAGGTCAAGATGGTTGGGGCAGAACGTAACCCCGCCCCTTTGGAGGAAGCAAAGGGTCGTGACTCGGGAGTTGCCAGATACGCGCGTTGACGCACGCCGCCAGATAGGTCACCCATATAAAAGAGGTCGTGACCTATCCTCGCTCTCTTACTAGCCTCCTTTCTCTCACCCATCTATTCTTCTCCCTGTCCCCACTTCCCCATCTCCTGCTTTCTCTTTTTATATTCTATTCTATTCCTCGCTCTCCACTCCAAACATTCCACTCGTATAGTGTTGTGTGAGGAGCCGCTGTGACGGCGTGGGCACCACGTGGGAGGCTGTGTGAGTCCTCCTTTCTAACCCTTGATATAAGGGTATTGTGAGTATCTTGTGAAGTTTTGTTTTTAAGCATTATCAGTTCACCGATGTCGAGTTGGCTGTATTTACGGAAAGTGAGAGTAGGAGGGAAGTATGGTGTGTGACTAAGATGACGCTCAGTAGAAGCGCTCTTTTTGTGATTATGATTAACGTTCAGTAGAAGCGTTGTGTTATGTATAGAGACTCAGTGGAGTACTCTTTTTGTGATGGTATAGAGACTCAGTGGAGTACTCTTTTTGTGATGGTATAGAGACTCAGTGGAGTACTCTTTTTGTGATGGTATAGAGACTCAGTGGAGTACTCTTTTTGTGATGGTATAGAGACTCAGTGGAGTACTCTTTTTGTGATGGTATAGACGCTCAGTAGAAGTGCTCTTAAGGTGTTTTTGTGTGTTGAGGCTGGAAGTTAGAGAGACGGAAAGTGAGTGAGAGTGAGATTTGGGCAGCGTTGCGCGTGGTATCTTGACTGCGAATCTTCTGTGACCGTGCATTCACGTGTTTATCTGTTGTACCAAGGAATTGGAGTTAAGCGTGTTAATTATATAAGGATTTCATATGTTGATCTTGTTTTAAATATCCTGAATTAACTTAATTAGACCCACGTGTCCCTGGGGCATGGCCTGGGGTGGCGACCTCGTGTCACCGACCGTGACAATGTATGTGTGTGTGTGTGTGTGTGTATGTGTGTGTTTTCCCGTTATTTGAAAACCCAATTATCAAGTCATTATTCTCTCCACAAACGAAGTTACATACTCAGCGGCGAGTGAAGCTTAAGAAAACATTAAGATTTTTCTCAGAAGATGCTTTGTTGCAGAATCAGAAAAAAAGATGATATAACGATGACTCATCACCTCAACACCTTCTCAACAATGTCAAGTTTAAGGACAAATTTGCCAGATGAGGTTGTCAAAAGTATTTACATTTGCTACTATTTTCAGGGATTGCGATAGCAATCTCTCAATGGCTGAAATATTTTGACAATACATAAAGTAGCTTGCTATATTGCACCAAGTACCCAAAGCAAAGTTAAAACCCAATATAAAAGAATATGTACAGATGGCCCAACTATCCTAAGTACAAAGCTACCCTCTGATTTCAGCTCATTTTTACTGAAGCTGAGAAAACGCTGAAAAAAACGAAAATAATATTATTTATTTTTCTTTCTTCTCCCTCTTCTTTCTTCTCCAGTCACTGTAACTCACGAACCACGAAATGGTCCATCAAATTTAACTCACCCTCCTGACCCCTCCAACACACCTAAGACCACCAAACATGCCCCACCGATGCATACCTAACAGTCATCTATCAAAGTCATACGATAACAAGAACATTCTGAGAACGCATACCTCCACCAAACAAAGTAACTGCTGTCAAAATTGCAGTAGAATTGATAATCATAGTAATGATAAAGATGTGTTTACTGCACAAAGCTTTCCATTAAGTTTATCTTTCTCCAATACCAGCTCGGTCTAAACAAACCTTTTTTAACGGATTTTGAGATGACGATCGCATTGTTTAGAGCGGCAAACGCCAAACACTCCAGTATGTTCTTAATAAAAATAATAATTAATTCAGATGTACTAAAAGTCAACTACTTATAAATTGAACCCAGCCCATGTCTGCTTAAATTATATTGCAAGTTCTTCCTTAGTTTTTTTGCGTAATTTATCTAACAAACAATCAAACAGACAGGCAAACAAACCGAACCGATCACATAACCTTTTTGGCGGAAGTAAACATATTCACAAATTTTGATAACCAAAACCCACATCAATCCGTTAGATGACTGCGCCTAGGGTTTAGCTGCGCCCACACCGACATCTCATCGTCCCATCTCGTTATATTTAGCCCGATCACAATATTTAGCCCAATGGCAAGACTGACTCAACCACTACTGGAATAAAACAAAAATAGCCCTCTATTCGTTGAGAAAAATCCTAGGAATATACTTAAATGTTAATCTAAGTAGCAATGTTTCCTAATGTGGCTGCCCTTTTCTCCCGTTTTTTCTAAGGTACATATCACAGGCAGTGTGTGAAGGAGCTATCAAAAGGCAAAATTTTATTGATTTTCCTGATTCGTGAGGGCGAAATACCTTAAAATACCTAAAAATGCCTATAAATACCTAAAAATACCAAAGAAATACCTAAAACTGCCTATAAATACCTAAAAATACCTAAGAAATACCTAAAAATACCAAAGAAATATCTAAAAATAACCAAGAAAGCTAAATACTTGAGAAATACCTAAAAAAAATACTTTAAAATACCGAAGAAAGCTAAATACCTAAGAAATACATAAAAAGAAATACCTAAAAAGAAATACCTAAAAAGAAATACCCAAAAATACCTAAGAAAGCTAAATACATAAGAAATACAAAAACAAAAACTAAAAATACCAAAAAACACTCAAATATTCACGCAAAACAATACACAACACAGCCGCTACAGAGCGTGGCAGGGGTGTCCGTTGCGCTGCTAGCAGACAAGGTTTATATTGCTTTCGATTTTAATATCGCGAGTGTCAGACTTCACATTGCTTTGAATTATTGTTTCATAATGTGTGTAGGGGCGTGAAGCTCGTGATATATGGTGATGAAAAACTGCGTCCCATCATAGCTGACGCATACACGTGAAAAAAAGTTATTGAGGGCGTCTGAATGAGAAACGTGAACACACTGTAATGTTGTGAAGCCTCAGAAAAAATACTGCCATGAGGGTAATATAACAGAATTTATAAGAACAAAAGAAAATAAGGAAGCTACAAAAGGCCGTGAGACCTACACGTATAAGTCTGTGTAATTGTAGAGACTTGTTTGGGCTAAGTTAAAATGGTACTTCTTGTGTGTACTCATTTATTTATAAGTCCAATAAGGAACTTAGATTTATTACAACCAAAATGTAGTGAACCAGCCAATGAGTGTCAGGGGAGCCTGTGAGATAAGCGTCCAGTTGGTATCGTGCTCCGAGGTGTTCTGCACTTCTTAATTGCTTAAGCTAACAAAGTGCTTAGCTGTACTTGGTTCTCACGGTAACCCAAAAGATATACCTATAATAATATATAGGTACATTACATATTATATATAATTATATGGTTATGACGTTTCTAAAAATATACTGGTTCTTTTGATGTTAAGTATATGAAAATATCCTGTATGAAAATTATAATACTTGTTACAATTGTGTAATAATAGTTGTAATTCAATAGTAATAGTAATGCAAATTATTATATATGTTAGAAGTGATTACTGACTGACACACGAGGTAGTTCCTGTCAAAAAAAAAAAATTGAAATAAAAATTAAAAAAATTATGGTAAGGTCTAAGCCTGCAGGGGTTCTCAACCTGGGGTACGCGTACCCCCAGGGGTACGTGAGAAGAATTTTGGGGGTACATGACAGGTTTCTAAAAATACTTCGGTTTTGAATAAATGCTAACCTATATCAAGTTTGGTTTCACAGCTCTGAACAAGCAAGCCAAGGATTTGCCACAATGTGTGATCTGCCATAAAGTTCTTTCAGAAGGATTCATCAAACCTAGCCTCCTCAAGCGACATTTTTCCATCTGTCATCCTGAACTTTCTGATAAAGACCCGTCCTATTTTGAGAGGAAGGCACTTGCTCTCAAGCGTATCTGACTTGATCATAGCGGTCAGGTAGATAAACAAAATGAAGCTGGCCTCCGTGCCTCGTTTATGGCCTCGTTTATGGCCCTGAGAGTTTCACAAGATAAAAAGCCCCACACAATAGCTGAAACTTTTGTCTTGCCATGCTGCAAAGATATTGTTGGCTGCTTCTTCGGGGAGAAAGCGGCACAGAATTGAACACTTTGCCATTGTCAAATGATACTGTGCATCGAAGAATATGCGACTTATCAGAGGATATCACAAGCATCAAGTCATTGCGGATATCAAGGAAGCTCCTCTAGGCATATTTGCAATATCCAAGAGTTGGATAACTATTTTCCTGATATCACAGACTTAGATTGCCAACTCATTCGAAATCCATTGAAAATGGACCCTAGATCATTTCCAGATGAATTACAAGACGAATTCATTAACTTTGTCAATGACTCAACTGCAAAAGATTCTTTCCATAGTTTGTCATTGACAAGATTCTGGTCAACAATGGCGAGTTCTTACCCTGCTTTAGCAAAGAAATGTGTACGGAATCTCCTGATGTTTCCTGCTACATACCGCTGTGAGCAGGGATTCTCAGCACTGTGCTTGATTAAAAACAAGTTACGTTCACGTCTGGCAGTCAAAGACGACATAAGAGTGGCTCTTTCAAAGACTGTGCCGAGGATTGACTTGTTGGTAGCAAAGAAACAGGTCCAACCATCTCACTGAATTAGTTTATATTTTCATGCAAGTCATACACAGTGACTTCTCTATGAGTGAGTAACTAGTAACACTAGGTACAAGTAACTAGTTACCAGAAACACTAGCTACAAGTAACTAGTTATTGGTAGCACTAGGTCAGTCACACCGATTTGAAAAATACGTTTACTTTAGTTCTATTTTTTTTTTTTTTTTTATGCTAATCCCACAGTGACTTCCCTGCATGTGAGTAAGTAACTAGTTACTAATACATATTTGTGAGGCTTAATAATCATCACTAGTTCAGTCATTGGAACACAATGCCTACTTTAGTTTAGTTTTTTTATTCATGCTAGTGACGTTAGTCACGCACACAGTCATTTCCCCATGAGTAACTAGTTATAAGCTGTAAATAGCACCACTAGCTCATATTCACAGTTATTGGGAAAAATGTGTCTGCTTTAGTTCAATTTTATTATTTGTTATGCTATTCTCACACACGGTGCGTGGTAGTGCTTACCTATCACCGTTACTAGTTACAAGCTGCAACTATATTTACACAAGCAGCACTAGATCACTGTCACAATGATTGAAAACTGTCTGCTGTGGTTATGTTTTAGTAAATGTATTGCTCATAGTGACATAGTCACATTGATTGAAAAAGTTTGTCTGCTCTACATTTATAACACAATTTAAACTTTATAAACTAAGTTAATAAACCATGCATTTCTTTTTACCCTTCTTGATGCTGCATTGAGTAAGGGGTACGTGACCAATACAGAAAGACCTCAAGGGGTACATAAGATTAAAAAGGTTGAGAACCCCTGCTCTAAGGTATTGTCAAGGAGTTTGATTTGATTGACATTAAAGTATTGAATATTTGGACGTCGCGATTGAAAGGAAAGAGCTCGAGGAAAGGTGGAAAAAACCAGCAGCTCAAGGAAAACTAATATAGTATAACCCAAGCAAGCAAGCATTGTTCTAACATGTTTTAAAATATATAATAAGAAACTGAAAAAAAAACTAGTGCATTGGAGATAGCAAATTACCTATACACATTGACGATTAGTGAAGACACATTTACAGTAAGTCTTAATTAATCCATAAGCATTCGACTTAAAGGTGCAGGCAGTGGAGGATAGACCCAAAACACTGTGAAAAATACTAATAATAAGTAAAGTGAATAATTATTGCAGTCTTTTATTTTCAGTTTGGGTGAATTTGGCGTATCAAAAAATTATATGTAAGTGACGATGCACAGCTATGCATTGAATGACGAGGCGGAGTGTAGAACGTCATTGATAGCAAATAAATCTTAAAAAATATGTAGGATCCATATAATAAATGGGGTTTAAAATTCCATGACAGAACGAAAGGGGAAAAACATACATCACAATTGAATAGATGGAGGGGTAAAAATGATTAATAGTATTAATACCATTATAGTATTAATAAAATAAAATAGCATTAAAACATTAATAAAAAGTGTTACGAGAATCAGAAAAAGCTTCAAAGGACAGTGAGTAAAAAATAAGAGGAAACTGCTCACATAAATTGAATGCATTTCCAATAGAGAATGTAAATAAATGACGTTATAGAAATCATGCTGCGTTAAAAACCGTGTCACACGGACACTTTTTCCGCCATCTTTTGGTATTTTGCTACCATTTGATGACTGATACCGGCATCTTTTGGTAGCAAACGCGGAGTCGCGCATGTTCGTTCTCTTGCCACCAGTACTGGCATCTTTCTTTACATCTCGGAGCAGCCGATGTGGCGCGACGCGGAGAAAAGTGCTATAGGCGAATTTTGGTGAGAGAAGCCGTAAGAAGCCGGCTTCTTACGGCTTCTTGCGGCTTCTCTCTCGTTTTCGTGCCTCGCCAGAACGGCTGACAGTGGTGTTCGAGGCTCGCCCGCTCGGCACTCACAGCTGATAACTGTAAACAAAACAACCACACTGACGAAAGTGTACCGTCGAATGAAAGCCATTAATAAGTTACGATAACTGACTGATGATATTGTGAATGGATCACAACACATATCCTTCACATTAATGTTTTTTTGCTCCATAAACCAAGGACTATTAATAGGGCAAGGTAAAGAGGCGGGCACCTACGGACATATGGGGCTGGCTGGGTCGAGTTCCACATTAGTGACTTATTTTTTTATTAACTGCTGCACCTGATGGCAAGGGTCAGGTATAATGAGGGATTTCATTAACTGGCCATCATCTGCCCGCCAGTGCCCGGGATTTTCCGCTTTGGTGGTTGGGCTGATTTATATTTTGCTTGGAAGATAGGGGGGCCGTTTTTCATTCTTGGCTAATTTTTAGCATTAAATCTCTCTCTCTCTCTCTCTCTCTCTCTCTCTCTCTCTCTCTCTCTCTCTCTCTCTCTCTGCTTAATGAATTACTGTATGGGTATATGGGACTCAACAAATACTGTTCTCAACTTTACTTTTTAGCGTTTTAAAACAGCAAAATATTGCAGCTAAGCTAGCTATTGGAGGAGCTAGAAAGAAGGATCACGTTAATCCTATCATAAAAGAGTTCAAGTGGTTAACAATTAAAGACAGATATATTTATGGAAAATGTTTCGCTGTTTATAAGGCTGTCAATGGGTTGTATCCGGAGTGGTATCTAGTTTTCCATTGTCAAGGAAAATACAGCCAGTACAACAAGGCAGCTAAAAGATCTTTATGTGCCAAGAGCCAGAACAGACTGGTGCCAGACCCATCACTGTACAAAGGCCTTAACTATGGAACAATTTGCCTTCATGCATCATTAATTATGGAAGTCTACACTTTTAAGTCTTGACTTATAAATTTACTTTTAATTGACCCTAAGTGAACTATAATTTGTTTCCCCATATCAAATAGCAGTTGCATATGTTAGTAGTATTTTAAAGATATTTGAAGTGACTTTTAGTTCTTATTGTTTAATGTTATAATTAATTTCCTTTTAATGTTTCGTTTGTCTTTCTTTTTATGTATTTTTTTTTTATTTGCGTGACTTTCAGAAGAAGTTTAATTTTAGTATATATTGCATAGAACATCTGTGATGTAAGTTTGATAGTAAAACCATGTTTCATGGAAATAAGATATTTATTTATTTATTTACCCCCCCTCTCACTCCTTCTCTCAGAGTCTTCTCCTTCATCTTCGGTCGGATAACACTTCATGCAACCGGCACATACATACCTGAAACATAGACTGTGTTACTATTGCAGATTAAACCCTTGCCATGAAAGGAAATAGAGAGACAGCATTATGAGTGTTTGTTCATACATGACAATAGTCATGTTCATAGTTTCATCCTAAATTTTACCGATATTTGCCACCTTTATAGATAAACAGGGTAAATATACAAGGAAATGCAAATAATATAAAAAGTATGTTGTTGATGTGTACCTTTATAGAAGTTTTATAAGGACAAGTAAAAATTAATAACAGAAGCAAATAGTCCAACTATACACTAAAATAAAAAATGTATTTAAACCTCAGGTTTTAATGCACTCAGGGCCAGTGATTGGTCAGATAATTGCAACCAAAGTAGCCAGTAAATACGATTAACATTCATATTCAACAAATACAATTTCTCATAACTAGTTTCATAATTTTGAATTTCCTATATGCAGAAACACTCCTGACCCATAACCTAATCCTACTTAATGTCACCAAACCGAACGTATTAGGTATATACACTGATGCTCCTGTAGTACTTTTTCAAAGTTTAGTGTATACACACAACCCTCGCTTTTACGGACCTTTATATAACAAATATCGGCTTCAACACTTTTTCTGCTAGTCCGGTATATGCGTGCTTTTACCGAATAAGTTCAGTATATGCGTTGTACGGTTCTGATTGTTTTTAATTGCCCTGTATTCGTGTAGTATTTGTGATGGCTGCATGTATGTAAGTATACGAACTTTCGTCAGATGTAACGGACAAAGTTCACGATACACAGAATTAGTCGGAAATAGGGAACTTTCACCTAATATAACGACCACAATTTGTTATATGCGAAAAGTTCGGATCACTCGGATGATTATAACCTCGCATCCTTCCCCCAATTTGTTCGTCAAAGCGAGAGTACATCATTTACACCATTAATTATATGTCAACATAAAAATCAGGTACACCAAAAAATAGCCATTAATCCTTCTTTCATAAACATACTAATTTAACCAAAATATACAGAAATGCACCATATACATATATATATATATATATATATACATATATATATATATATATATATATATGGTAAATCTTAAGAACAAGGGCTCCACCCCCTATCTTCTTCTTATAGCCAACAAGCTTGGGGACATGGTGGAAACCGGGGTTTTTGGGTGGGGGAGCACACATATAAGGGAAATATGGCCCCGATAAAGTCTATGAACTAGGGAAATTTCCCTAGTTTATGGATTTTTTTGTGGGGGCCATATTTCCCTTATGTGTGTGCTCCCCCACCCAAAAACCCCGGTTTCCACCATGTCCCCAAGCTTGTTGTCTATAAGAAGAAGAAGATAGGAGGTTGAGCCTTTATTCTAAAGATGACAAAACTCTACAGACCTAACCTAGCACCCCCCCTCGAGCCCATCGGGCTGTGCACTAACCTGACCTGACCTAACCTAACCCTACTGTACTTAGTTTTTCTCAAGAACCTGAAATTTAATATCGGCCATGTAGGCAAAGTAAGGATCGGCACTCATTAAAATCTAAACAGATGTGTTAAGGACAGTAAGTAGTATAACACATAGAGCCAACATTTGGGTCAGCTTACCGTGGAGCCCTTGTTCTTAAGATTTTCCCTCAACGCAATGCTAGTCATTTCCACAATACCTATCAGCACCTCTACCTACACATTAATATTGTTCATGTCCGTCAACAGTAATGTAATGCATACTTAAGATATCTTGCAATGTTTTGTGGTGGAATTCGGATGATGGTGAAGGTTTATGGTACTCTCGTCTCCGTCGGCGAGAGTTCCAACATTTTCACGTTCTCAACAAGTGTGAGAGATCTCTAAGAACCAAAATTGGAGCATAATGAATCAGCGAAAACGTTTCCTGTCTGGTTTTGATTGCATAATTAGTAAAATTAGAAAAACAACGTCTGGTGTTATGGTTAAAAAGACTAGAGAAAGTTATTTCACCAGACGATCGACGTTCTCCTATCACCATGTCATTTCATTTTAGCTCAATTAGTGTGGTCCGAAAGTTAAGCCCGTGCTACTACAAATCAGGCTAATTTGTGCCATATTATCAGCGTAATTCAGCAAAAACTACTACGTCGCAGCTAGGCCCTATCGTCAGCCTGATAAGAAGACATGATCATTCTTTCACCAGTTTTAAAGTTGTCCTGTCGTGTCATTAACCTTGTATATTCTTGTTCGTGGTCTTAAGGTAAGTGCATGCTTCTGAATGTACATCTATGTGCTTACTTGTGTCCTGTTATCTGTAATTACAGTATTTCTACGACGATACTCACTGTGTCAGAATCTCTGCCCTCCCCGCCATATTTGTTGTTATCTCTGACGTCACGGCAACAAGCGGGAAGAAGCCGTGGTAAGCGAGCCCTGGCTCTCGCTTCTTATGGCTTCTTACGGCTTGACCAGCTGGGCCAATCCGTAAGAAGCCGGCTTCTTAAAAGTGCCTCGCCACAAAAGAAAACGCAAGCTGCAAGAAGCCGGCTTCTTACGGCTTCTTCACCAAAATTCGCCTTATAATATGTGACTTTCTGCACTGCGCATGCGCCAGAGGACTGTGCTCCAGTGTCTCGCGATGCCATAGCAGCGCACCAGATGTACGATGTTTCTTCTTCATTTTTGCCAGCCGCGCGGAGAGGCAAGACTTCCCAACTCGTGTTTCACCCCACCGCTGGGGATTTTCGTGTCTGATTCATTAGCCCGTCGATACTCTTTGTCTATTCAACTATTCAGTTTCATTATTTATAATTTTTTTTCTCATCTTCACTGTCTTTATTAAGTATACCTATCTTATTCGTCTTATTACACAGTAATGTGAATATAAGCACATTAGATGAGAGACGAATCTTCTTGTTGTAAATAAAGGTAGCTTAGCTTTGCTGTTACGGTTGCATGTAGTATAGCCTACACGGCATGGCGTTCTCTGTTAGGAGACAAGCCTGCACTCCTCAGTCACGGGGCAGCGCAGCCTCTTAACATGTAACGAAACGACAGCATGTTATTCTCCGTCAGGAGGCCGCCTGACACCCCTCTGCGCGGGGTAGCGCAGCCACTCTCAACTGCCTGTTGTTCCTCTCAACTGCCTGTTGTTCCTCTCAACTGCCTGTTGTTCCTCTCAACTGCCTGTTGTTCCTCTCAACTGCCGTTGTTCTCCGTTAGGAGGCAGCCTGTCCTTCCACAGTTGCGGGGTATAGAGGCCTATGTAGCGACGGCATTTTGTTCTCCGACAGGAGGCAGCCTTGCCTTTCCCAGTCAAAGAGTAGCGCGACCTCTCAGCAAGATCTGACGGCATGGTGTTCTTCGTCAGGTGGCAGCCTGTCACTCCACAATATCTGTGTAAGACGGCATCTCACAAATGTAGCGCGCTCATTTAATTTGTTCTCCGTCAAGAGGCAGCCTGACATTCCACAATCTCAGGGTAGCACTGTCTCTCAGCATATAACGATGGCATGGTATTCTCCTTCAGGAGGCAGTGTGCATTTAATCAACTTCAGTTTGATTATTTATACATTATCTCTCATTTTTTTATTCGCAATATTTCCATATAAAAAAGTGCTATTTTTTTATATTTCTGCAAGTGAATAACTACCGTAGATAACACTTTAGTCGCCACCTGCACTAATGTCGCCAGGCGCCATATATTATGAATTATAGCATCGCTACTGATTTGTATGTGCCACTGAAGATGATACACAGTAGTTTATATCATGATTACTGCTTCCATGTCAAAGACCCATCTCTTTGTGCAGAGCGCATAACTGAGGTCATAGTCTCTGGCATGGAGGCGTACATTCCACATACTTTCTCTAATCCTAAAGCCCGTCAAGCTTGGTTTAACTCTGCTTGTTCTCATGCTGTCCGAGATAGAGAAGTGGCTCACAAACGGTACCGTAAGCATCCATCTCCTGAAACTCATGCCCTTTATATTTCTGCCCGCAATCATGCCAAATCTTTACTTCAACTTACCAAAAACTCTTTCATTCATAGAAAATGTCATAATCTTTCTGAATCAAATTCCTCTCGTGACTTCTGGCATCTAGCTAATAACATCTCTAACCATTTTTCTTCTGCATCTTTCCCTCCTATGCTTCACCCAGATGGCTCCACAGCTGTCTCATCTACTTCTAAAGCTGAACTCTTCGCTCAAAACATTTGCTAAAAATTCCACTCTGGCTGATGAAGGGCTTGTTCCTCCTTCTCCTCCACCCTCTGACTATATTATGCCTGTCATTAAGATCCTTCGGAATGATCTTTTCTTTGCCCTTTCTGGCCTAGATCCTCGGAAGGCTTACGGTCCTGACGGAGTCCCTCCTATTGTTCTCAAAAACTGTGCTTCTGTGCTTGCACCCTGCCTGGTCAAACTTTTCCGTCTTTGTCTATCTACTTCCACCTTTCCTTCTTGCTGGAAGTTTGCTCACATCCAACCTGTTCCTAAGAAGGGTGACCGTTCTAATTCTTCAAACTACCGTCCTATAGCTTTGACTTCCTGCCTTTCTAAAGTTTTTGAATCTATACTTAATAAGAAGATTCTTAAGCATCTATCTGCTCACAATCTTCTATCTGATCGTCAGTACGGTTACCGTAAAGGGCGATCTACTGGCGATCTTCTAGCTTTCCTAACTGAATCTTGGTCATCCTCCTTTAGGGGTTTCGGTGAAACTTTTGCTGTTGCCCTTGACATATCAAAAGCTTTTGATAGAGTCTGGCACAAATCTTTAATTTCCAACCTACCCTCATTCGGTTTCTATCCTTCTCTTTGTACCTTCATTTTAAGTTTCCTTTCAAACCGTTCTATTGCAGCTACTGTAGACGGACATTGTTCTTCTCCTAAATCTATAAATAGTGGTGTTCCCCAGGGTTCTTTCCTATCACCCACTCTCTTTCTGTTATTTATTAATGATCTTCTAAGTCTAACTCAAAGCCCTATCCACTCCTACGCTGATGATTCTACCCTGCATTTTTCAACGTCGTTTATTAGACGTCTAACTCAACAGGAAGTAAGTGATTCACGGAGAGATGCCACCGAGCGCCTAACTTCTGATCTTTTTATAATTTCTGATTGGGGCAAAGCAAACCTTGTTTAGTTCAATGCCTCAAAAACCCAATTTCTTCACCTATCTACTCGACAAAACCTACCAGATAACTATCCCCACTTCTTCAATGACACTCAACTGTCTCCTTCTTCTACAATGAACATTCTAGGACTATCCTTTACTAAAAATCTGAACTGGAAATCTCACATCTCATCTCTTGCTTAAACAGCTTCTAAGAAGTTAGGTGTGCTGTGGCGTCTGCGTCCTTTTTTTTCTCCCTCCCAATTGCTTGCTCTCTACAGGGGCCTTATCCGCTCATGTATGGAGTATGTCTCACATGTTTGGGGAGGATCTACTCATACAGCTCTCCTAAACAGGGTTGAGTCAAAAGCTTTTCGTCTCATCAACTCCTCTCCTCTGACTGACTGTCTTCAATCTTTAAATCCCCGCCGCAATGTTGCTTCTCTTGCTCTCTTCTACCGTTATTTTCATGCTCACTGCTCTTCTGAACTTGCTAACTGCATGCCTCCCCCACTCCCGCGGCCTCGCTGCACAAGACTTTCTATTCATTCTCATCCCTATTATGTCCATCTTCCTAATGCAAGAGTTAATCAGTATCTTTACTCCTTCATCCCTTTCACTGGTAAAATCTGGAACTCTTCCTGTTTCTATTTTTCCACTTTCCTATGACTTAAATCTTTTCAAAAGAAGAGTAACAAGACACCTCCCGAACTAAATTGGCCTACCCCTCTGTTTTTATTTTATTCTCTTACTGTCTTCTTTATAGGGACTGGCAACTAAGCGGGCTTTGTGTTACCCATTTTTGTTGTGCCCTTGGCCAGTTCCTTGTGATGTAAAAAAAAAAAAAAAAAAAACTATAATCTACCCTGTTTCAGCGCTGTTTTATGCTTTGTATCTGCAAGTATATACAGTTTCAAATTTCGCTACCGTTTTTTTGTGGGGGCGACGACGACGGCGGGAGGACACTCATAACATAAGCACTAGCTGGCGATCTTAGTATAGGTCGCCACTCGGTTGATATTTTGGTAATTTGTTCATTTATAGCCATAATATGACACAAATGAAGACACAAAATGACAGACTCTCCAGATAGCCCCTTCTAACTTTCCTGAAATCATGGATGTAGAAATGCAAGTATTAACGACACCAGACGTCTGTAAATCGAAAAAAACGTTGTCCTGGTGACTTTAGTGTTATCTACGGTACTGCACATTATACTTTAGCCGAAAATAATAAAAAAGCAGGTTGTAAGGCCTGTGGAGCCCGCCAACTCCTGCAAAATATTAACCACACTATCTTACCTTCTGATCTTCTGTTCTCTGATCTGGATCAGATAACACGACTTACGTAAAGCTGCTTCATTAATGCATTACACATAAATCTAATCTCGGGGTAGCACATTTTACTCCAACATACAGTACTGACACTACATTTGAAGCAAAGTCAATAAGATATCCCTCTTCTCTCTTATATCGGGTTCAGTATGTTTGTGATAAAATACCGTTCAAGATTAAGTGGATCTGTTTAGCTTAAGATAATTGTACCAAAAGGAAATAAGAAGCAAAAAGAAATTTTTTGAATAAGTTCCACAGATTATCCCTCACTGGGGAAAAAAAATAAGGGGTTAAAATGTTTCAAGGAATGTTATTATTGAGATATATGCACTTAATTTATGACCTTAAAGGACTGATTGTCATGATTATTACTAAATTTGATGGCGAGTTCAATTCTGTGTATGTGAGGAGAAGCCTGATGGTTCCTGTGAGTCTGCGCGGATAAGCACTGCGCGCCTCCGAAAAGGGAATGTTTACATGTATGACGCACCATGTTTATAAAAAAAAAATGTAGAATATCAACACCTACAATTGTAAATAGTATTTCGTTGCGTAGCCCTTCCTCTTGATGACCATTTGAAGGCGACGTGGTACACTGTCAGCAAGCTTTTGAAGGAACTCGGGCTTAAATTCTTCCCAACACTTTCGGAGCTCCAGTCATCTATTCTCCCAATCTTGCAGTCATCAAGCCACTGTATCACATCTCGAGCTATGTGGCAGGATGCTCCATCCTGTTGGAAAATCCGTGCTTGTGTCTTTTCAAAGCAGGCCTCCAGGTGGTCATTTAAAAAATCAAAATACACCACTTTGTTAACAGTTGTGTTCTTTGGGAAAACAACTAAGTTCCTAATAACATGAAAAGAAAAGCAACCCCCACCAGTAAACTGGGAGGGTGTTTTGTGGTCTTTCGTGTGTAGCGAGGCTCGGTGGGGTCTGAGCCGGGGCGACGGTACACTTTTGTTGGTCCTCCTCCACTCACACAAAAGGTGCTTTCGTCACTCCACAGCACAGTCCGCCACTTGTCGAGAGGCCAATCTCTATTTCTTTGCAAAGTGAAGCCTTTTCTTCCTTTGGCGGTCATTTATCAGTGGCTTATTCCGCGCCCGGTAACACCTGTAGTCAAGGTCACGTTGCAAAGTTTCCTGAACAGTACAAAGCGACACATTATTAAGAAGAGTATGATTTTGTTCCTTCAGTTCTCTGGCTGTAAGGCTTGGATTGACATCAAGCTGTCGCCTTAACACGCTCCTGATAAGTTTTTTTTTATTTCCCTGGTTTTTTTGGGGGGAGCGGCAGATTCACCTCTCCGCCAGCCTTAAATCGGTGGATCAAATCCTGCACTGTTCTAAGCTTCAGTCCTTTAAGCTTGCAAATCTCCTTATTATTGAGCCCAGCCTTGTAAAGATCAATGATTGCTTGAATCGTTGTGCCATCAGTCTGTTTTCCACCCATTATGTAATCCAGCAAAAATGGGCAAAAACACTGGGATGTAGGGGAACGCCCAGGCTAAAAGTTCAAAATCATACAAACTGTCAACCGCGTCTGGAGGGAGGGAGACCCTCCCTCCAGGGTCTCCCTCGGTAAAAGGGAGGGTAAAAATTGTCGATAACTTGAAACCTGTGTCGAGGTTACCTGGCAGCATGCATTGCATAGCCAGCGTTGATATGTTGGCATGAGTAGCCCTCAGTCTTTAATAATTTTTATAGCAACAGTATATTACACAAAGTCCTCAATGCAGTAAAAGTGTAAAACATCTGGCGTGCCAGGGGAGGTATATACATTGTGGCGGGAGTGTGTGTAGGAGGTAAGTAGGTAGTGTACAAGAAGCTCGCCTCTCTTCACCTCCGCCGCCGTATATTTATTTAGTTAACGCTATTTTTTGCATACTGCTAATTAATTGATCAGAAAACTATATATATCATTGGAAAGCTAATACAATTCCGCCTCTTTTGGTATACTCCATTATAAAAGCTGTCTCACAAAATTTCAAATGGTGACGAGTTTAACGGGAAAAAACCAAAACTGCATTTACTGTTCATGCATATTTATTCATAGTTTCATAATGGCATTTATTTAGTGTGTTTAACTGTGTTTTATGTGATTATCTTACAGAACAAACTTTTCCGAAGATAACAGTACGTATAACATTTTTGTTGATAAACGTTTTTGGTAAGGGGGAAATTACTCTGTTAAGTAAACTTTTCCCCGAGTATCCCCGGGGTTTTGACAAGACACGCGCCTCATATGTCACTCCGTGAGAGTTTCACGGGCTTTGCGGCACGCCTGCCCGCCCACCCCTCGCCTAGACGGCCTGGGTGAAAAAAGGCATCGCATGACAGGGCCTTTATACGGCAATCGCTTATCTCCTGTCTCCTCCAGCAACCACAGTACCGCACACGTCCCTGGTTAATAGCTTATGAAGCAGTATTTTGTGGTAAATAAGTAAGCCTGTCTCCTCCAGCAACCACAGTACCGCACACGTCCTGGTTAATAGCTTATGAAGCAGTATTTTGTGGTAAATAAGTAAGGAAAGGCGGGAGGGTGAGGTAAGGTGCTACTTATTTCGAAGTGTTACCTATTCTATGCGACTCCAGCCGTGGGGGGAGACACGAGTTGGGAAGATCTTGCCTCTCCGCGCGGCTGGCAAAAATTAAGAAGAAACATCGTACATCTGGCGCGCTGCTATGGCATCGTGAGACAAGGCATCACACTCCTCTGGCGCATGCGCAGTGCAGAAAGTCACATATTATAGCACTTTCCTCCGCGTCGCGCCACACCGACGCCACGCAAGACTTGTACGAATACACATTGCAGTGAAATATAAGAGAAATGACCAATTTTGGGTGGTCAAGAGATATGTAGCATCTCTGTGATATGTTTAGGGAAAATAAGTGTTATAGCTATATAGGGAATATAGCTGTATAATTTTGTATGGTAACAGTAATATTATATATACAAGACACGTGTATGATATGGTACAAGAGTGTTATTAGATTTTTTTACGTATGATTTAGATATATAGTTAAGTTTAGAGTTTTTGATGAAAAGTTATGACGGAAAATGTTGATAAAAAAAAAATTTAATAGGCATTTAATAGGCTGCGTGTGTTTTTACTATAGAAACGGGGATAATATGATTTGCTATTTTTACTTGATTTAGGAATTCAGGTAAGGTTTATTTATGGTTATCAAGGAAATATGAAGAGGGAAGAACATTTTATAGATGCCAGTAGAAGCAGAGTAGCTAAGCTAAAAGAATAAAGATCTTAGCGACTCTGGTAGGAAGATGCTCGTAGCCGAAACGCCGTGTGACAACACGCGCACTTTTTGCCACCACTACGGGCATCTTTTGGTAGCAAAATACCAAAGAGGCCGGAAAATATCGCTCGTGTGACACGGCCTTAAAAGTTGTGGGTGTGTGTGTGTATTATGTGTGTCATGTTATGGTCCCATGGTCTTGTCCACGCGAGTCGGACTCGCGATCACCAATTTCACCCTCCCAGTGCGAGCTTGGAGTCATATACTTGTGTGTTGTTGTGTGTGGGTGTGTGTGTTGTGCGAGGGCAGAGAGAGAGAGGGAGAGAGGAGAGAGAGAGAGAGAGAGAGAGAGAGAGAGAGAGAGAGAGAGAGAGAGAGAGAGAGAGAGAGAGAGAGAGAGAGAGAATGTGTGTATGTGTGTTTTTGTAGCAATCCATTTTTGTATCTATATGTATCGTCATAATTTCACACACACACATACACACAGACACAAGAAAATAATATATTACAACACAAGACCCATAAAACTGTGACAAATCTATAATAATATAAGCGAAAGTGTGTGTGTGTGTGTGTCTGTCTGTCCGCGATAGGTGCCGCTCCCAGTGACGCAATCTCCTTATATGGCACAGTTTTGGAATCGGGTCGAGCAGGGGAAGTTTTTAAGCCCACTTATGAGATGATCCGATCACTTTTTATTTCTTTTTTTTAAGCAGCCCATTAGCGAGAATTGTGAAAAAATGTGGGTTGCGAGAATTGAGGAAACCTTGATGTAGGGTGATGGGTATTGGGTGAGTGAATGGGTGGGGTGATAGGTGAGTGAATGGGTGGGGGGTGATGGGTGAGGGAATAGATGGGGGTGATGGGTAATGGGTGAGTGAATGGGTGTGTGGTGATAGGTAATGGGTGAGTGAAAGTCCGCCCGGAGGGCGGCTTTGCGGCTAGTAATATAATAATAATGAAAGGTAATTGCAGTCTTGTGTTTTCAGTGCGAGTGGATTTGGCGTATAAAAAAAATCCTATGAAAGTGACGATGTACAGCTATGCATTGAATGGCGAGGCGGAGTGTAGAGCGTCAAGGATAGCAAAACAAATGTTAAAAACATATGTAGGATTCATATAATAAATGGGGTTTAAAAGTCCATGACAGAACGACAGAAAACAGGAATATATCACAATTGAATAGAAGGAGGGGTAAAAATGATTAATAATATTGATCCCATTATAGTATTAATAACATAAACGTTTAACATTAAAAACATTAATAAAAAGTGTTACGAGGATCGGAAAAAGCTTCAAGGGTCATGACAGTGAGTGAAATATAAGAGGAAAATGTTCACATAAATGGAATGTATTTCCAATAAAGAATGTAAATATATGACGTTATAGAAATCATGCTGCGTTAGTTGTGTGTGTTTCAAGTGTGTGTGTGTGTGTGTGTGTCAGTGTGTGTGTCAGTGTGTGTGTGTGTGTGTGTGTCTGTGTGTGTGTCTGTGTGTGTGTCTGTGTGTGTGTGTGTGTGTGTGGTTTTGCAGTAATCCATTTTGTTTCTATGTCTATGTATGTATCGTCCTAATTACAAACACACACACACAAACACGATGCGTTTGTCACGATGGTCAAGTTGATAGAGCGTTGGCCTGCCATTCTGTGGTTACCCGATTTGAATTCTTATTGCTTTCGGGGATTTCTCACTGACAAATTTGGGCGTTGACTGTCCCCCTTGAGCAAGGGGATGGGGATGTGTGGTGTGTGAGGTCTCAGTATTACCTAAAGATTGGTAATAATGAGCTCCAAGCTTGCTCCGGGAGGGTGAAACTGGCGATTGCGAGTCCGACTCGCGTGGACCATGGGTGAATAACACACAAGACAGGAATATATCACAACACAAAACCCTTAAAACTGTGAAAAAGAATAATAATAATGCAAGTGAATTGCTGTCTTGTGTTATCGGTGTGAATGGTGGTACAACTATGAGCCTGTGGGCCAACTGGTCGTAAGGTACTATGGCTCTAAGTAGTAACAAAATATATAATAACTACCCTGCATAGAAAGGTGGGCAGATTAAACACAGTTCCTCGGCCGTGACTTTATTATTATATAGTAATTTAACACAGTTAACACGTCCACAAACAATTACTCCTGCCAGTTAAATAAACACAGATCACACGTCTACAAACAAATGACTCCTGCCTAGTGGAGACGTGCCCTAAAGGACGACACGACGACTCCTAATCCCTAACACAGGAACACAGCGACCTGGAAGTCACACCGGGCTTACACGAAGAAGAGGTAACCAAGCGGCCAAGACCCGCTCTGGCGAGAGGCTAACAGGAAAGAGAATGACCCGCCACTGTGTGTGTGTGTAGATTCGTCACCCTTTTTCCGGGTAACATGGGCCCTTTGCCTGAATGGTACCCGCCACTCATCCAGTCCCGAGATCAGGTGAGGGTTGGTTGCCAATCCTCACCAAGCGAGATATTAAGTTTTCTCCTATTTCTTATTTTCCTATTAGTTTAGCTAATACATAAGTAATAACTGATAACATTAATATCAAAGGAGGAACAAACAGTAGCTACGAGGTGTAGCTCGTACGAGGTCGAGGTACAGCTCTGCCAGCCGTAAGAACCTTCCTGTGACCCCCCCCCCCTTTCAAAATGCCCTTTTAACTCTGCGAGGGAAAAGGGAACATACAAGAATAACCCTATCTATAGCTTATATATACAAAAATATATACCCACTCTAGCAGTGTTTAACTCGATAACGCATCTGCGATAAGATTGTCCTTTCCCCGAATGTGTTGCACTTCCAAGTGATAGGGCTGCAACGCAAGAGCCCAGCGTAACACTGGTATTTTTAAATTTGACCTTGTCTATAAACACCAGGGGGTTATGATCGATGAACACTGACAACAAAAGCATTACCCGCTAAGAAAACTTCAAACTTTTCTAAGGCTAGAACAATGCCAAGAGCCTCCTTTTCTACAGTGGCACAGGCTTTCTGGTAGCATTTGAGCTTTTGAGAAAAATAGCACACTAGATGTAAAGCCTCACTTGCATCTTTTTGCAGGAGCACTGCCCCCACACCCATGTCGCTGGCGTCCACGTGTAGGAAGAATGGTTTCTGCAGGTCAGGTACTTGAAGCACAGGAACACTAACAAGCAGGTTCTTCAGGCTGTCAAAAGTCCTTTGGCAACCGCCATCCAGACGAATGCCCGGTGAGAGCTGAGCAGGTCCGTAAGAGGAGCAGAGACCTGGGCGAAGCTACGGCAAAACCGACTGTAGTATCCCGCCATGCCCATAAATCGCATTAGCTCCTTTTTGTTGTTTGGAACAGGGTAGTGCTGGATAACCTCCACCTTGGCCGTGATAGGAACTAGTTTGCCTTCTCCCACAACATGCCCTAAGAAGGTTACTTAGGCATGTCCAAACTCGCTTTTGGCCAGATTCACGGTGAGATTAGCCTCGGCCAAGGTGTAGAAGAGCTCTTGCAGCCTCGCGATGTGGTCCCCCCCAAGTGTCACTCCAAACCACCAGATCGTCCAGGTACACCCGGACGCCAGGCAGGTATGTATTTAGGTGGTTCATAAACCTCTGGAAGGTCGCGGGGGCATTCCGCACCCCGAAGGGCAAGACGACAAACTCCCAGAGGCCAAATGGAGTGACGAAGGCTGAGATAGGTTGTGCACGGTTAGTCAATGGCACCTGATAGTATCCTTGAAGAAGGTCGAGCTTGGTCACGTAAACGTGCTGGGCCCACATCGTCGATGATGATCATCCATCCGGGGTAGAGGGAAGGCATCTGGTCGAGTGGTCTTACTTACTTTGCTGTAATCGACGCAGAGGTGAAAGCTCCCACCAGCCTTGGGAACAAGCACTACGGGGGAGGCCCAGGGACTCATGCTGAGACGGATGAGGCCCTGCTGCTGTAGACGCTCTACCTCTTTCCTCAGAAATTCCTTTTTCTGAGCGCTGAGGCGGTAAGGGGCCTGGTGAATAGGTGCGGCTCCTTGGACGTCCACATCATGGGGAAGCAATGGGCAGAGGCGAGGAACATCCCCGAAGAGACCCTGGTGGTCTATCAGATGCTTAATATCGCCTGCCTGGGCAGGGGACAGATGCTTTAATTTACTATCTAGATCACAAAAGACATCAGAATTGCACAACTTTGAACCAACGAATGGAGAAGGATAATTCTCATATTCTTCCTCAATCACATTAATGTTCACCAGTATTACCTTTTCTATACCATCTGGTTTCGACTGGTCACGTGATAGGAATTTTTTCAATAAATTTACATGAACAAGGCGCTTCTTCTTACGCCTCTCTGGGGTTCCAATTATATAGTTTACATCATTATTTTTTTCAAACACTCGATAAGGGCCATTATACTTGGACTGCAAAGGATGCTTTGGTAGGGGTAATAGAGCTAACACCTGGTCGCCTGCCTGAAAGGTGCGCATTTTTGCATTCTGAGATTATTTTATCAAAGTGATCTTTCATTCGTTCTTAAGCTTTACCGAGGTGGGAGTGGGCAAGTCTAATGGCACTTTGCAGTTTATCATGAAAATTTGTAACATAAGCAACAACAGGGGTAATATTTTCCTCCCACAACTATGATTCCTTCAAGACTTTCAGTGGTCCTCTAACCTCATGACCATATATCAGCTGAAGTGGGGTGAAACCCAGACTTTCTTGAACACTATCCCTAACAGAAAATAATATGAGATCAATTCCCTCGTCCCAGTCTTTTCCCGTCTCCAAACAAAAGGCTTAAGCATTGTCTTAAGAGTGTTGTGGAACCTTTCAAGGGCTCCCTGACTTTGGGGGTGAAAAATACTGGACCTAACCTGTTGAACCCCCAGGGTACTCAGAACCTGCTGAAACATCCTAGAGTTGAATTTAGATCCCTGGTCTGACTGCACAAAGGCATGCAGTCCAACCTGAGTGAAAAACTTGATCAGGGCCCTGACAACATTTTTGGTATGGATGCTGCGGAGAGGAATGGCCTCCGGATAGCGGGTGGCCACTGTCGAGTGTAGGGAATCAATGGAATGTCCTTGCGGAAACCATTCGAACCACATGAAGACAACTACTTAAGTGACTGCTTATTCTGGTGAACCGTTCCACACAACAATGGGGATCATAAAAGAACTGCTGCCAATAGTGTTCATATAATTCACAAATTAGACATATACATTCACAGCGTCAACTCTTTCACACCTTTGTAACGAACAACCATTACCACACCCTTGTATCAGCAACCCAACACTTGTTTCTCATGCTTAACACCAACTCTACTTTTCTCGTTTGGTGTTGTTGAACACGATAACTATTAATTACTCCTTGTGAAGTTGGCACCCCACACGATAACTAGTAATTACTCCTTGTGAAGTTGGCACCCCACACGATAACTAGTAATTACTCCTTGTGAAGTTGGCACCCCACGTTACACTTGTGAGAAGCCACACTCTGGCGTCTGACTTAGGTTCGTAGCTAGCACTCTGCACACCACGGCCTGTCACCCTCGCTTCACAACAACTCCTGTAACACATTTACCCAACACTTGTGTAAATGCATGAAGTGCACTGTATAATCCTCTTGATATCACTCAACCAACAATTCCTTAAAATGAACACCAATGACACAACCCATTAAATATATAGTATTAATCAAACACTTTCCATACGCACTTAACAGACAAGTATAGACTTCTAATCCCTCCATACAAATCTTCACCGATAGGTACACCTAGTTCCAGAAACATATTATAAACAAACACAAACACTTTGACCCTACGTAAATAAACAAGTATACAAATAAACTAACATACCTTTAGCCATATAGGCGAAACACCTGGGTTCCCGAGAGCCACGCTGCCTCACACCTGAGTTACTGCACGACTGACTACCCTGCCTACCCAGTGCCTTGACTAAAACTCCGTCACGGCTTCACCAGCCACTTCAAACCATTTAACTAACACCTCGAATCTTTACTTGTGCAGACTTCGAGCATGACAATACCTCCCCACTCAAGAACAAAATACATTTTGTTTATGTAGAACTCAGCACAAACGACTCAAACAATCAGCACCGACATTCTCGCTACCCTTTACATCACACACTGTGAAACTGAACTGTTGCAAGAACATACTCCATCTCATTACCCTACTATTTACATGGTTGGCTGTCTGTAGATACCTTAATGGCTGATGGTCAGTTTCTAGAGTATAGTGTTTGCCATAGAGATACCTATACAATTTCATTATACTCCATACTACTGCTAAACACTCCTTTTCTGTAACTGAGTAATTCCTTTCATCTCCCTTAAATTTGCTATTAGCATAGGCAACAGGCCACCTGTCATCACCCCACCATTGTAACAATACTGCTCCCATTCCTACATCAGATGCATCTGTCTGCAGGATGAAGTCTCTCGAGTTATCCACCAACTTTAATACTGGTTGTCTACTTAACATGTCTTTTAGATTATCAAAGGATTCTTGGTGTGCTGTTTCCCAAACCAACCTATTTGGTGACAATTTCTTTGTGAGGTCAGTTAACGGAGAAGCAATGGCACTATACTTTGGTATATACTGACGGTAATACCCTGTCATTCATACCGAGGAATGATCTCACTTCCTTCTTAGATGTTAGCACTTTCATGTCTAATATAGCAACTATCTTATCAGGTACAGGCTCTGACACACCTTGTCCTACCACATGACCAAGATACTCAATGCAGTTGTTACCTATTTCACACTTAGATGGCCGTGCTGGTAATCCTGCACATGAAAGAATCTCCAAAACCTCTCCTAACACAAGTACATGATTATGCCAGTCACTGGTGTGTATTAGAATGTCATCAACAAATGTTTCTACGTTCTCCACATCATTGAATAAGACACGCATCAACTTGTTAAAGCATGCACTTGAGTTGATTATACCAAATGGTAACACATTAAAGGGCAATAAACCTTAGCTTGACTGGAAGGCAGTTATGAAATTGCTAGTTTCATCTAATGCAATTTCCCAATAACCCTTTGCTAAATCAATTTTTGAGAAATATTTACTTGAGGATAACTTTGACATTATATCTAACTGATAACCTTGACATTATATCTAACTGATCAGGCATTGGTTCTGCATCAAATACTGTCAACTTATTTATCTTCCTAAAATCCAGGCAAATTATATTAGTGTTATCCTTCTTTTTTACATCCACTAGTGGGGATGAATAAGGTGAGTTGGAAGGCTCAACCACTCCCAGATCAATCATTTACTGAATCTCTCGATCAATCTCACCCTTTACAGCATAGGGTAGAAGATATTGTTTGGTCCTCACTGGAATAGACTCCCTAAGCTTGATATGATGTTTAAGTACATTTGTACGCTCTGGCACATCAGTGAATACATGGTCATATTTGCTGAGAACATTTTCAACATCGATTTGCTGATTTTGATCAATATACTTATTAACCGTTACCATATCTCTGGTTTCTGTCCACTTAAAACTAGGTATGACATCTATTACAGCATCATCATTTTCATCTAATACAACAGCTACATTTGCCACTGCAACATCTGCACCTCTCTCCTTTACATCCTCCTTAATGATATGATACTGCTTCAACATGTTGATATGATACTTCCTCTCCACACCTTTTACATTTATGACATAGTTACACCTGTTAACCTTCCTTACTACATAATAAGGTCCTTGCCACTGCATTAGTAGTTTAGAGCTGTTACTTGGTAGCAATATTAACGCTTTTTGACCTTCTGCTAGTGTTCTATCTCTAGCTTTCTTATCATAATAGCTTTTATAGCTGTCTTGAGCCTTTTTTAACTCTTCCTGAGCTAGTCTACATGTCTCCTGCAGTCTTTCTCTAAGATTAATGAGGTGTTCATATACTGTTCTCGCATTATCTTCCCCGTCAGACTTTTCAGTCTCTTGCTCTTCCCACATATCCCTCAACAGGCTGAGTGGACCCCTTACTGAATTTCCATATATCAACTCAAAGGGAGAAAAAGTGGTACTTGATTGAGGTACCTCTCGATAGGCGAACAACAGGGGGTTGATGTATCTCGGCCATTCTCTAGGCTGCTCTATACACATTCTCTTAAAGTAATCGTCCAGACCATTTCATCATTCCTGATTTAATGCAATCAAAGTATAGCCATTAACGAGTATATCAACAATACGTCGTCACTTTTTGTATCCAGTCAGCCGTTTTTAAATAATCCGCAATCAAAATCTGCAAATTCCCCGAGTTTTCAAAACGCTCTCAAGGTTTGCAGACGCTCAGGCTCAGGCTCGGTGACGTAGCATTAGGGAGGCTCATCTTCCCGCGCTGATCAGAGAGACACGTAAACAGAGATAAATACAGGGTGTAACACGAGTTTATGCAAATGTTGATACAGGAGATAGACCGAATTATTCTAAGAACAAAATGCTCTATACCCATATGCTTTCTGAAGCTTCCTTTACGTGACATGGAGTGAGAAAGAATTACCGCGGCCGTCATGTAACTCACGGCTAGCGGGAGGCAGGAGGTATGTATGAGATGTGCACTCGCGCGTATTATCCCCCGGTGAAATTATGAATTATTTAATCATAATTTCTACTAGTTATGGACAATTACAGTATCTTATAAGTTTTAACTACACAATCGATATTAATAAACGGCTGTTATTTACCAAATAAGCAGTACATGAGAACAGCAGGGCTGTCATAAGCAATAATGTCAAGGGCTACTTGGCATTATGTCGGCGAGGGGGAGGCAAGGTGGGTAGGGATGGGTGCCGTGCGAGGCTACATCAGCTGTGTCCCTCCTTCTCCCGCCCAGATTAGCGACAGTGTTTAGTTTGAGAGAGTTAAAATCATGACTTATTTAGTATCAATTTGAGAGAAATAAGCTGTAGACAGTGTTGTACGCTTACGGTAATGTGAAGTATTATTCTGGATATGGGGTTCTGGATATGGGGATTATTCAGCCCCATATCCAGAATAATACTTCACATTACCGTAAGCGTACAACACTGTCTACAGCTTATTTCTCTCAAATTGATACTAAATAAGTCATGATTTTAACTCTCTCAAACTAAACACTGTCGCTAATCTGGGCGGGAGAAGGAGGGACACAGCTGATGTAGCCTCGCACGGCACCCATCCCTACCCACCTTGCCTCCCCCTCGCCGACATAATGCCAAGTAGCCCTTGACATTATTGCTTATGACAGCCCTGCTGTTCTCATGTACTGCTTATTTGGTAAATAACAGCCGTTTATTAATATCGATTGTGTAGTTAAAACTTATAAGATACTGTAATTGTCCATAACTAGTAGAAATTATGATTAAATAATTCATAATTTCACCGGGGGACATACGCGCGAGTGCACATCTCATACCTCCTGCCAAGATAAAGAGACAGATAAAGAAAGATAAAGAGACACCTGTTAATCCACCTCGTACTCGGGCTCAAACATATAGGATCCCATGACAATCTGAGGTTCGTTTTCCTCATAGTATACGCGACCAGCGTCATTTCTTTCGGTGTCAGATTGAGCATCGTACTCTAAATCTGTCACGGCGACAGATTCACTGTCTGACACCGAAGTACAATCGCTCATCATAACATTTGCCGACAGGTGCCAGACAGAGTGTCTGCGGGCGTCCCTATTCTGACGTCATCAATAACAGTCGTAGCCCTGTTGGAGGGAAGATTTTTTTTTTCGCGCGCTTTTTACAAAAGTCGTGTTTTTACGGAAATAAGGCCTGGAAATCAATTATTTTTGGTGGATTAGGTGTTTTGAATGTACATTCAACATAATTCGGCAAAAAAAAAATGGGTCTGGACGACTACTTTAAGCATCTTCTTAAGTACCCCGTTAAATCTTTCCACTAACCCATTACACATGGCATGGTATGCTGTTGTGGTTAAACCTCTTACTGACAACAATCTAAGGAACTCCTGCATCATACCAGATGTAAATTGAGCTCCCCGATCAGGCAGAATCTCCTTAGGTATACCAACTCTGCTGAAAATATCTAGTAAAGCTTCAGCCACACTCTCAGTGTCATAAGTTTTAAAGAGCCACCGCCTCGGGATACCTAGTAGCGTAGTCCACCATTGTAAGGATATATCTAGAACCATCCCTTGCCCTCGGCTCCAGTGGCCCCACTAGGTCTACTTTCACCCTTTGAAACGGCTCCTCTATAATCGGCATTCTGCCTAACTTGACTTTGGAAACTCTTCCCTTGTCCACTGTTCTCTGACATTCATCACATGAGCGACAATACCTAGCCACATTAGTAGAAACACCAGGCCATACAAACTTTGTCTGAATCCTAGCCAGTGTCTTTTTACATCCTAAATGTCCACCCATTATTGATGAGTGTGCCAACTTCATAACAGCTCTTCTTAAATATCGTGGAACAAGGAGTTGCTCACTAACATAACCATCAACTTGCACTAACTTTTACAACTTTACCATCAATAGCACCATCAATCTGTCCAATAACAAGATCTAGTATTATCTAAGTGCAGCGAGCGAGCTACCTCCTTCAACACCCCAAGGTACACGCGCTCAAGTATGTGGCTGAGACCCACACTGCCGCGCCCTTCCTTACCCGACGCCCGTCACTCCTCTTGTCCCCCTGGGCAGGTGCTGCTCAACTCTCCGCTGCTACCACGCCCTACTAGAGCACCTGCCCCTGTGGCCTTGCCCCTGTGGCCTTCCCCCTGGGTCCCTGAGATGACGGGGCTACGGCGGGGCAACCAAGGAGCGCTCCGCATTGCCCCTGGGGGCGGGTAAGTGCAACTATATGATGCCTCGACGTCCCTGCAACACAACCCGCCCCTGTGGCTTTCCTCCTGGGTCCCAAGGACCACGAGGCCACGGCGGGGCAACCAAGGAACGCCCCGAATAGCCCCCCGGGGCGGGAAGTGCAACTCTACGAGGCCATGACGTCCCTGCAACACAACCCGCCCCTGTGACTTTTCTCCTGGGCCCCAGGGACCACTAGACCACGGCGGGGCAGCCAAGGAGCGCTCCGCTTTGCCCCAGGGGGGGCAGGTACGTGCAACTCTACGGTACCACGACGTCCTACCACACTACCTGCCCCTGTGGCTCGTCTTCAGGGCCCTCGGGGGACCGCTGGGCAATGGGGCGAGACACTAGCGGCGGGCTAGGGGCGGAAGTGAAACTCTACGCTGCTACGATGCCCTACTAGACACGCTGCTACGACGCCCTGCTAGACACCTGCACCTGAGGCTTCCCCTGGGTTACCCCTGGGACCCCGGGGCATGGTGAGACACCCGCAGTAGGGTCTTAGGACCCCTTGAGCACCACAGGTCCTCCAGGAGGCTACGCAGCAGATGGTGATGTACTCATTTGACAGTGCATGACAGAGGCGGGCGATTAAGGATGCCCCCGGGGAATCTGTAGCAAGTCAGGGACCTCGGGGGGGACAGGGAGGGTCGCCCCCCCGGCAATGCCGGGGCGTTTACCAGCCTGAGGAGACAAGCTCCCCGTATCTCCGGCGCCACGGGCACTGCCCCGCTTACCTACGGTACAAGGAGATATGCCCAACCTGGCACCCTTCAGGTAGGGGTGCTGGGGTCAATTGTCATTGCCACGTCAACGGCCGATTGGATAGAACCATAGCGGGTTGGGGGGCCGCTAAACAGGAGCATCAACACGTTGAGCCCCGCACGCACTACTTCTCCCAAAGAGTGCATCGAAGCTTAACATATTGGCGCAGTGAGTAGGATCCTGATCTAGTCGCTGGCGTGGCTTAGCTGTAGATAGAGAGAGATAGCGAGTGACACACGCGTTGTAAGTGCTTGGGGTGTCGTGAGTATGGTAAGGGTAAGTATGGTAGTGAAGAGTATTAGGTCCACCACCATATAGAGTCTGAATGTGTGCAGCGACTGACGAACACCGGGACCATATGGTAAGCGCGGCGAGCTGATGGCCACGGCTCGGCGGGCTGCCAGGTGCCCCGGTGGATAGGTAGGTAACGCTTAGGGCAACAGGGGAAGTTCCTTATGAAGTGCCTGAGCGTGAAAAGACTAACCATTTAGGGGGAGGATAACGGGTCGGTCGTATGAGGAAGGGAAGGATTAACTCGGCTTCCTGGCGTGCCTGGCGGCCGGGGAGGATAAGTACCTGGCCCACGATCTTGGTCGTATGAGGAGGGGAAGAATTAACTCTGCCTCCAGGTGGCGAGTACTGTATCAGTACCGTGCCGGGTGGCCGCTGTTTATTAGTACCTGGGCCACGATCGACTCTCCCGTTCCCATCCTTATCTTTTACCCGGGAGGATGCTCCCTGACTCCTGGCTCGAGTCAGGCCCTGTAGACCGCGCGGGGTTTAAACGTACCCGGCGGGGTGGATACGCAGCACACCGATCTTGTCAAGTCAGCACCCGGAACAGCGAAGTATGGTAGGGTCGAGACAAGAGACCTGAGGTATGGTTAAGGTCCTCCCCGCGCTTGGTGGTGATAGGTAGGTAGGGTGAGGCCGTGGGGTTGATGAATGGCGATTCCCACCACATACTCCCTCTTCGGGGGCCGAGGAGTGGCGCCCACCTAGTAATCCCTCCACGGTTCTCTGGGCAAGAAGAGGACAGGAACGCAAGATAACCTACACCTACAGTCCCGGGGGGATTCGCTCTGACTCCTGGCCAAAGTTCAGGCCCTGTAGACCCGACGGGGTTAAAACGGCGTCGCTTCACCAGCACAGGACATCAGAACATTGTCGGGGACCCTCCCGTCGCACTGTGCCCTGTCATGTCATGTCATGCCATGTCATGTCAATTTTGTGTCGTTGTGTATTATATTATATCTTGTAATACGTGTTTTCTGTGTTTATATTTCAGATTTTGCGGTTGTTAAGTTCGCAATAATATATTAATTCTCTTTCCACAGGTACCCTCGAATGCTATATATATATGTAGGGTTAGGACCGAGTTAGTATATGACTCTTCCCTCCACAGGTTCCCACCACACCATGGATCACAAAGGACCGCCTTAATTTTAGTATCTCCCGGCAACCGACCACGATTGCATCACAACCTTCGAGCTTCACCGAAGCCTTTCTGACCAACCTCCCTGACGGCACATCATGGGATGCGCATGTTGGTGGCGACCCCTCCTGCGCCCTAAACAAACGAACCTGCGCCCCTCCACGCTTCACCTGTAATGAATGGGCTCTTTCACCGTTGTCCGCATTCTAAATGCTTCCCCGGTGGTGCCTCGTCCACACGTCCTCCACAGCCCTCAGCCTTCTCTGACACTACGCCTTAATTGCAATCATTGATGTCGACAGGCCCAAGCACATCCGAGGGCGGCCGTCTTCGTCGGATGGGGGTAATGTGAGGGCTGGGAACGTGGATAATGAGGAATAGGAAGGAGAGAAGGATAAATAAGGGAATAGAAGGAGAGAATGAGGGAGGGGAGAATCTCTTGATGGCGGTAGTGGATAAGGAGAGAGGCACAATGTTTTCGTCTACTCCACAGTTCCTATCTAGCAGCGAGGGGAGATATTGCTGACATGGGTATAGCCTTTGGCCTGTACCCCCCACCGCGCGCCTCGCCTGCCTCCTTGAGGGGAGGACAGAAGGGAGAGTCTTTCTGGCTTTGTGTGTGGGCAGACGTGCTTCACGGCGCGCAGTGATAAGTGACTACGAGACTAGTATTGTCTAAGTGTAGCGAGCGAGTTAACTCCTTCAACACACCAAGGTACACGCGCTCAAGTATGTGGCTGAGACCCACACTCCCGCGCCCTTCCTTACCCGAGGCCCCCAACGCCCGTCACTCCACTTGTCCCCCTGGGCAGGTGCTACTAAAGTCTCCGCTGCTACGACACCCTACTAGAGCACCTGCCGCTGTGGCCTTGCCCCTGTGGCCTTCCCCCTGGGTCCCTGAGATGACGGGGCTACGGCGGGGCAACCAAGGAGCGCTCCGCATTGCCCCTGGGGGCGGGTAAGTGCAACTATATGATGCCTCGACGTCCCTGCAACACAACCCGCCCCTGTGGCTTTCCTCCTGGGTCCCAGGGACCACGAGGCCACGGCGGGGCAACCAAGGAACGCCCCGAATAGCCCCCGGGGCGGAAAGTGCAACTGTACGAAGCCATGACGTCCCTGCAACACAACCCGCCCCTGTGGCTTTTCTCCTGGGCCCCAGAGACCACTAGGCCACAGCGGGGCAGCCAAGGAGCGCTCCGCTTTGCCCCAGGGGGGCAGGTACGTGTAACTCTACGGTACCACGACGTCCTACCACACTACCTGCCCCTGTGGCTCGTCTTCAGGGCCCTCGGGGGACCGCTGGGCAATGGGGCGAGACACTAGCGGCGGGCTAGGGGCGGAGGTGAAACTCTACGCTGCTACGACGCCCTACTAGACACGCTGCTACGACGCCCTGCTAGACACCTGCACCTGAGGCTTCCCCTGGGTTACCCCTGGGACCCCGGGGCATGGCGAGACACCCGCAGCAGGGTTTTAGGACCCCTTGAGCATCACAGGTCCTCCAGGGGGCTACGCAGTAGATGGTGATGTATTCATTTGACAGTGCATGACAGGAGCGGGCGATTAAGGATGCCCCCGGGGAATCTGTAGCAAGTCAGGGACCTCGGGGGGGACAGGGAGGGTTGCCCCCCCGGCACTGCCGGGGCGTTTACCTGCCTGGGGAGACAAGCTCCCCGTTTGTCCGGGGCCACGGGCATTGCCCCGCTTACTTTCGGTACAAGGAGATATGCCCAACCTGGCACCCTTCAGGTAGGGGTGCCGGGGTCAATTGTCATTGCCCCTCAGCGGCCGATTGGATAGAACCTTAGCGGGTTGGTGGGCCGCTAAACAGGAGCATCAACGCCCCCGTTGAGCCCCGCACGCACTACTTCCCCCAAAGAGTACATCGGGGCTTAACACTTGTCAAGCACAAATTAAGTCCACTCCTTCCAACCCAATCTCCTTACCAATCTCAACAAGCTTATTCAGATTACGCATGATGACTAAATTAGCACAGAATAGATAATCTGTCCCACTCTTGGGTGAACGGTCACCAGAAATATTACCATATGATTCGTGTCCCTGTGTGGGCTCCAATGTCGAGTGTAGGGAATCAATGGAATGTCCTTGCGGAAACCATTCGAACCACATGAAGACAACTACTAAAGTAACTGCTTATTCTGGTGAACCGTTCCACACAACAATGGGGATTATAAAAGAACTGCTGCCAATAGTGTTCATATAATTCACAAATTAGACATATACATTCACAGCGTCAACTCTTTTACATCCTTTGTAACGAACAACCATTACCACACCCTTGTATTAGCAATCCAACACTTGTTTCTCGTGCTTAACACCAACTCTACTTTTCTCGTTTGGTGTTGTTGAACACGAGAACTAGTAATTAATTACTCCTTGTGAAGTTGGCACCCCACGTTCCACTTGCGAGAAGCCACACTCTGGCGTCTGACTAAGGTTCGTAGCTAGCACTCTGCACACCACGGCCTGTCACCCTCGCTTCACAACAACTAGTGTAACACATTTACCCAACACTTGTGTAAATGCATGAAGTGCACTGTATAATCCTCTTGATATCACTCAACCAACAATTCCTTAAAATGAACACCAATGACACAACCCATTAAATATATAGTATTAATCAAACATCTTCCATACGCACTTAACAGACAAGTATAGATTTCTAATCCCTCCATACAAATCTTCACCGATAGGTACACCTAGTTCCAGAAACATATTATAAACAAATACAAACACTTTGACCCTACGTAAATAAACAAGTACACAAATAAACTAACATACCTTTAGCCATATAGGCGAAACACCTGGATTCCCGAGAGCCACGCTGCCTCACACCTGAGTTACTGCGCGACTGACTACCCTGCCTACCCAGTGCCTTGACTAAACTCCATCACGGCTTCACCAGCCACTTCAAACCATTTAACTAACACCTCGAATCTTTACTTGTGCAGAGTTCGACCATGACAGGTGTCGAACTCTGCATCCGTTCGCTCCGCGTTCGATCCGCTCTGCAATGGATGGTGTTTGTGTCTGTGAACACCATCCATTATGGTGAGCAAATACTGGTGCCCGCTTTTACTCTTAGGTAAGGGACCAACACAATCAATGATAACTTTACTGAAGGGTTCCTCCATGACAGGTATTGGTCTAAGAGGAGCGGGTTTAATTCCTCTGCCAGATTTACCAGTTGCTTGACAGACCGGACATGTACGAATATAAGAGCTAACAATTTTTTTTTAACTTTGGCCAAAAGAAGTGGGATAGTACCTTCTGGTAGGTCTTGCGTACTCCCAGGTGACCACCAGCCCCGTCATGTGCTATTCCCAAAATATCCTGCCTTAGAGGCTTAGGAACGACAATCTGATGAACTGTCTCCCATGTGTGACTTGATGGAACGTTTAAGGGTCTGAACTTACGCATCAACACACCCGACTTGAGATAAAAACAATTTGAGGCCTCATCAGAGCCAGCACCCTCCAACTGATAATCAAAATAAACTTCCAGCTCAGGGTCACGAGACTGATCATGAATAAATTTTTCCCTGGTTATGGGGGTGTCACCAAAAGTTAACAATTCAGGCCTGGAACTACATGATGGACGGGTAACAGTGGCATGGTCAAAAAAATCCGCGAGTGTAAAATCCTCTGTTAGGGTATCAGATCTGCCATGAGGTTGGTCGACAAGGTCAGGTGTAGGATTACAGTTCATCTCAGTAACGGGTGCCTCTGCAAAGGTTTTGCTCATGCTACGAGTGACAGCACATGCCGGGAACAGTTTAGGGTGATTCTGCTCTAGTTCCTGAGCGTTATTTTCTAGCGTGGGTACAGCCGATACAATAGGGTTAGGAGTCACCTGGGCGCCAGCAAGATCATGACTAATAAGAATAGAAACATTAGTGACCGGCAGGCTATCTACTACAGCTAAGGTGACTTGACCCGAGACAAAAGCACAATCAAGAAACACGGCGCACAGAGGATATCGGGCAGCTCCTGGTAAACCGGACACAATTACAGTCTCACCTGTATAACAATCAAAGTTGGGAACAGCCTTCTTAAGAATGCATGAAAGGTCAGAGCCGGTGTCGCGCAAAATAATGACAGGGGTAGGGTGTTGACACGAGTCATTAACAACTACTCTGCCTTCCGAGCAAAAAGGTTTGAAAGAGGGAGGCACTTCAAGGGGATGACTCCAAGGTTGACAAGGCCCCAAAACAAGCACATCACTCACCTGGGAATCAGACCTCACCCCCGGCTTTGAGAGAACATTGGCGTGAAGAACAGTCCGGCCGTGGCTAGAGGAGCGGGATCTCCTGGGCCGCTTCCTACAAAAGTTTATATGATGATCTTGCTCTTGCAATAACTGCAGATGCCAGTCCTCCTCTCTCCAGGGGTTCCCGTGGCCCTCCTCTCCCCACCAGCGCACTCACTAACAGTTGCTGAGTCCCCAGTGGAAGTAAAACTGATAAGCTGGTTGGGAAAGGACTGGTTCCAGGGCTGATTTCTGTGAAACGAGTCAAAATGTTAGTTAACGAGAAATGATCGGCCGCAGGCCCTGCTTCTGCCAAGAGACGCAGCTCTCGCTCATCCAAGTGGGCCCTCTCCTTGAGGGGAAGGCAAGACTTTACCTCCTCCATGACAATAAGCTCTAAGAACTTATCGTTAACACAAGAGTCCAGCGAGCTTTCTACCCAACGCCGGCAGAGCAGTTCCTTTTGCCGAAAAAACTCCGCATAGGTTTGGCTGGACATTTTTTGGTAACGGCGGAACTGCTGCCGATACGCCTCAGGAACCTTCCTGTAAGCGTTTAGGACCGCCGGTCAATTTATAGTTTCATCAAACCAACGATTTTCTGATGCGCCTTATGTTTTTCTGGTGTGTTTTTATGTGTTTTGAATGAATCTGCTAACCGTTACTGTCGCCATTTTTTTTCTCTTTTTGCAAAACTGACAAAAAAAACAAAAAAAACAATGAACCTAAACCTAACCTAACCTTTACCTATACCTAACCTAACCCATACCTAACCTATCCTAACCTATACCTAACCTAACCTTTACCTAACTAGAAGAAAAAAAGAAAAAAACTAACCTTTATCTACCATAAAAAAAAAAAAAAAAAAAAAATATGCTACAGAAACGGTTAGCAGATTCATTCAAAACACATAAAAACACCAGAAAAACATAAGGCGTATCAGAAAATCGTTGGTTGGGTGAAACTATAAATTATCCGGACCGCCTTTCTAACCCGATCATATCAAAAGACAAGGTGTCGTCAAGACTATTAAAAACCTTCTGCCCCCTTCCCACAAAGGAACTTTGGGCTAATAACACCCACTTATCTTTAGGCCAACCATGAAGGGCAGCTGTTCTCTCAAAGTGATTGAAAAACTCCTCAGGTTCTTCCTCACTAAACTTAGGGACAAAATGCATGGCCGTTCCTATTTTAAACCTGGGCTCGTGCTCACCAGCAGACTGCACAGAGCCTTGGCTGAGTCTGAGGTGTTCATTCTGGGCCTTCAATAACTCCACTTGGAGCCTACGGTCCTCCAACTCTTAACTGTTTGAGCACAAGTAAGTCCTGAGGGTGACTCAGAACAGCCAGTTGCTCGACGCTGAACCCCTCTTCCGTAACCAAATGGTCGAGCACAAGGCGTCTCACCTCGTCTTTCCGTTGCCCAGATCTAACAGTTAAGCCATAGTGTGACGCCAAATGTAACCACTGAGCCTAAGTTAAGCTTGACAAAACTGTCACCTCAGGCTTCTGGACGAAATCCTCCAGGACAAACATAATGGCAATGGAGAAACGCAGCAGAAGATAAACTAGCTAGCTAAGAGAGGTAAAATATCACAACACACTCACCACACTATTTAAGAGGCCCAGAGAACTAACAGCTGTTAGGGCGCCGGGCCGGGGTGACACACAGACCGAGCAGGGTACATAGTGGGTAGTCACACTTGAGTAAAATGCACATTATAAATAGCCAAGCAGAAATGTTTGCCTAAAATCCTGGACGTGTGGTGACGGCAGGCTGGACACATGAATTACAAAACAAGATAAGGATTACAAGACTATGCGTAAACCGTAACTAGTTAACACCATTAGGCTTTCGGACAGGCCCCCACTTGTTACAATTATGAGCCTGTGGGTCAACTGGTCGTAGGGTACTATGGCTCTAAGTAGTAACAAAAGATATAATAACTACCCTGCGTAGAAAGATGGGTATAGTCTAGGGGCCAAAACTGAGAAGTGTCTTTAAAATCGACTTTCGTGGTACCCATGCGGTAACAGCTTCATAATATACCAACTGAAAGAAATTTTGTTTACTTTTCAAATCTGGCAATGAAAATTTCGAAATCGTGTAGCTTCAAGGTGATTTTTTGGTTACCATGACAACCACATTACATATTTCAGACCAACATGTTTAGTCTAGTAGTCCAGTGGACCCCACGTGCACCCCTTGGACAATCTAAGGAGACTTACTTTTTTAGATGCACAAATATGTCTAAAAAACAAAAATCAATGTTAACACTGTCAACTAATGTCCCATGGGGTTCGTATGGCCGCCATCGTCGATCGCGAAATATTTAACTTTCTCGAAATTACCAAAATGTCCATAAAATCACAAATTATGTAGTTACAAATTTAATTTTGGTGCCCACGTGACAAGAATAACATGACCTATTGTAATAAGAACAATTAATGCAGTAATTGGTACAAGTTTAGTCATGGAACGGCAAAAACCTAAAAAAAGGCGGAAAAATTACTTCGGTTTCGCCGACAACTTCTATCTTATCTTATTATATTATAATAATATAAGCGAAAGTGTGTCTGTGTGTGTGTGTGTGTGTGTGTGTGTGGTATAGGTTCCGCCCCCCGTGGCGGAATCCCATCATATGGCACAGTTTTGGAATCAGGTTGACCAGGGGAAGGTTTTAAGCCCACTTATGAGATGATCCGATCACTTTTTATTTCTTTTTTTTTAGCAGCCTATTAGCGAGAATTGTGGAAAAAAGTGGGTTGCGAGAATTGAGGAAACCTTGATGTAGGGTGATGGGTAATGGGTGAGTGAATGGGTGGGGTGATAGGTAATGGGTGTGGGGTGATGGGTGAGTGAATGGTTGGGGAGTGATGGGTGAGGGAATAGATGGGGGGTGATGGGTAATGGGTGAGTGAATGGGTGGGGTGTGATGGGTAATGGGTGAGTGAATGGGTGGGAGGTGATGGGTAATGGGTGAGTGAATGGGTTGGGGGTGATGTGAATGGGTTGGCGTTAATACATACATTTCTACATCCATGATTTCAAGAAAGCTAGAAGGGGCTCTCTGGAGAGTCTGTTTGGTGGGCCCACCAATAGCCCTCCGCAGGAGCTAGCCAAAAAGTCCGCCCGGAGGGCGGCTTTGCGGCTAGTAATAATATAAGCGAAAGTATGTCTGTCTGTCTGTCTGTGTGTGTGTGTGTGTGGTATAGGTTCCGCCCCCCGTGGCGGAATCCCATCATATGGCACAGTTTTGGAACCGGGTGGAGCAGGGGAAGGTTTTAAGCCCATGAGATGATCAGATCACTTTTTTTTTTTTTTTTTTTAGCAGCCTATTAGCAAGAATTGTGAAAAAAAAAAGTGGGTTGCGAGAATTGAGGAAACCTTGATGTAGGGTGATGGGTAATGGGTGAGTGAATGGGTGGGGTGATGGGTAATGGGTGTGGGGTGATGGGTGAGTGAATGGGTGGGGGGTGATGGGTTAGGGGTGATGTGTGAGGGAATAGGTGGGGAGTAATGGGTGTGTGGTGATGGGTAATGGGTGAGTGAATGGGTGAGTGGTGATGGGTAATTGGTGAGTGAATGGGTGTGTGGTGATGGGTAATGGGTGAGTGAATGGGTGGGGGGGTGATGGGTAATGGGTGAGTGAATGGGTGTGTGGTGATGGGTAATGGGTGAGTGAATGGGTGGGGGGTGATGGGTAATGGGTGAGTGAATGGGTGTGTGGTGATGGGTAATTGGTGAGTGAATGGGTGGGGAGTTATGGGTAATGGGTGAGTGAATGGGTGTGTGGCGATGGGTAATTGGTGAGTGAATGGGTGTGTGGTGATGGGTAAGGCGTTAATACATACATTTCTACATCCATGATTTCAGGAAAGTTAGAAAGGGCTATCTGGAGAGTCTGGGCCAAATAACTGGGAGATGATAGGGCTATTGGTGGGCCTTCGGCCCACCAATAGCTCTCCGCAGGAGCTAGCCAAAAAGTCCGCCCGGAGGGCGGCTTTGCGGCTAGTTCAACATAAATGACAATAACCACTAATATACACAACATACTGGTCAGTTTAACATATCAAAATCATCGTCTATTATTCCCCCATCTAATGCAGTCAAACAATTGACATACATATATGATTATCATACACTACTAATTGTTACCAATATAACCCTCCCCCCTAGTGAAATTTTACTTACATCAAATACATACATTCGATCAAACTTATTTTTATATTAAATTTTACCAGTTAATCATGGGCAACTAGATAATACAACTTAGTATTGTTCAGTTGCCATTTGTAAACACTGTTTTGCTCCATATGTCATGTCATATATGTATATATATTGTATATATATGTTTGTTTCTCATACAATACTGTATTGCTCATGTGTATCGCTAACCTGTATACGATGTCAATTAACACTACTTTCCTTCTCCTTAGATGCATCGGTGATAGTGATAGTGTAGATGGTATGTCAGTGACCTAACATTCTGTGTGGTACATCCGTAGTTCTTTCTGGTAGTGGAATATAACTGAACTAAATCATGGCTAGCACGAGGAAACGAAAAAGCGACAAAATATCAGCCAGATCTGAAAACCCTAAATGCCCATCATGTATCGTACACGCAATAGACATCCGAGACTATGGTCCCTTGACATCTTTCAGAAATGTGAGAGGAAACCCAGATGAAAAATTAGCATATCTACATGAAATCCGTGAAAATCGAATGGCTGAACCTCTCAATTCACCTCGCCGTATGGAAGCAGTGTGTGCTCAGATACCAGAGACTCTCGAAGGCGTTGACTTGGAGATGATGGGATACCACAGACCATGTTACCAGCGCTTCACAGCAAACTTACATCGCTTGAATGATTCGACCGTAGCATCTATGTCCACGAAGCATCACTCTCCGCCTAAACTGTCATCTGCTGAGAGTTCCCAACTATTCCCACCTGAATGTATGTTCTGCGAGAAGTTTGAAATAAAGGTATCTGGAAAAACCGAGAGACCCATCAAATTCCTATCATGAAAACACAAAGAGCCTGCTTGGAAAAGCATCGAGTCCCAGGCCCTTGAACTGGGAAAGACTCGTCTATACCGGACAGGTGAAAGGAAAGGACTTATTTGCCGTTGAAGCACAGTTCCATTCCGAATGCAGAATGTCCTTCACCACGGAATATCGAAATCACATCCGGGCACAGGAGCGAAGAGGAGTACCGTAACGTAGACACTGATCAGGCCCCATAGGGCTACTGATCAGGCCCATAGGGCTGCTGCCCATAACGCAGCCTTCAACTTCGGGGTCAGGATTTGACTCTCTGTTATTTGTAATTATACCAAATGTCAATTACTCACTTCTACTGACAGCGTACCTAGCTGCCCTACATCACTTGTTAAAGTTTAATAGAAAGGAAACATTGTTTTCTGATTTTTCTCGAATGTTTGTATAAGAACAACATAAAGTTTCACTAGGGGGGTGAGTAACATTGGTAACAATTAATGTATGATAGTCATATATGTATGTCAATTGTTTGACTGCATTAGATGGGGGAATAATAGACGATGATTTTGATATGTTAAACTGACCAGTATGTTGTATATTAAAGAAGTTATTGTCATTTATGTTGAAAGTTGTCGGCGAAACCGAAGTAATTTTTCCGCCTTTTTTTAGGTTTTTGCCGTTCCATGACTAAACTTGTACCAATTACTACATTAATTGTTCTTATTACAATAGGTCATGTTATTCTTGTCACGTGGGTACCAAAATTAAATTTGTAACTACATTATTTGTGATTTTATGGACATTTTGGTAATTTCGAGAAAGTCAAATATTTCGCGATCAACGATGGCCACCATACGAACCCCATGGGACATTAGTTTTTTTTTTTTTTTTTTTTTTTTTATTTATTTACATCTATTACATAAATATATATACATATACATATACATATGCACATACATACACATACACATACATACACATACAGCCAGTAATAAATGAGCGGGCATCAGCCCGCCGCTGTAGCCGCAGCCACAGTCAGGTCACAGGTGGGCGGGGCGTGAGGTCACTCCCGCTCCTTAGTGTTCGTCGGGGGGGGTGGGGCGGCACGCGCCACCTCCAGCAGCAGGTGCAAATTTTTTTGAAACTGCCATACGAGGGCGGCCGCGCTTTCCGGGCCGACGCGCTGTCTGAGCCGCTCTGTAGCGGGGCAGGAAAGCAGGTAGTGGATCAGGGGGTGGGGGGTCATATGAGGACAGTGCTCACACGGCCGCTCCTCAAACCCGTCCCTCAGCTCATCCAGGGTTACGTAGCCAAGCCGAAGTCGGTGTAGAACGACCTCATCGGCTCGGGACAGCTGCTGGGCGGGGCGTAACGGCTCGTTGTTGACAGTGTTAACATTAATTTTTGTTTTCTAGACATATTTGTGCATCTAAAAAAGTAGGTCTCATTAGATTGTCCAGGGGGTGCACGTGGGGTCCACTGGACTACTAGACTAAACATATTGGTCTGAAATATGTAATGTGGTTGTCATGGTAACCAAAAAATCACCATGAAGCTACACGATTTCGAGATTTTCATTGCCAGATTCGAAAAGTAGACAAATTTTCCTTTCAGATGGTATATTATGAAGCTGTTACCGCATGGGTACCACGACAATTATGTTTTCAGCCCTTGGCCCCTAGACTAGTAGATGAAACACAGTTTCTCGGCCGTGACTTTAATTATTATATAGTAATTTAACACAGTTAACACGTCCACAAACAATTACTCCTGCCAGTTAAATAAACACCGATTACACGTCCACAAACAAATAACTCCTGCCGAGTGGAGACGTGCCCTAAAGGACGACACGACTCTTCCTAATCCCTAACACAGGAACACAACGACCTGGAAACCACATCGGGCTTACACGAAGACGAGGTAACCAAGCGGCCGAGACCCGCTCTGGCGAGAGGCTAACAGGAAAGAGAATGACCCGCCACTGTGTGTGTGTGTAGATTCGTCACCCTTTTTCCGGGTAACATGGGCCCTTTGCCTGAATGGGACCCGCCACTCATCCAGTCCCGAGATCAGGTGAGGGTTGGTTGCCAATCCTCCTCACCAAGCGAGATAATAAAGTTTCTCCAATTTTAGATTTTCCCATTAGTTTAGCTAATAACAATAATTTAACAATAACAAAATAACATAAGTAATAACTGATAATATTAATATCAAAGGAGGAACAAACAGTAGCTACGAGGTGTAGCTCGTACGAGGTCGAGGTTCAGCTCTGCCAGCCGTAAGACCCTTCATGTGACAGTGAATTTGGCATATCTATAATAATATAAGCGAAAGTGTGTGTGTCTGTCTGTCTGTCTGTCTGTCTGTCTGTCCGCGATAGGTGCCGCCCCCCGTGGCAGAATCCCATCATATGTCACAGTTTTGGAACCAGCTCGACCAGGGGAAGGTTTTAAGCCCACTTATGAGATGATCCGATCCCTTTTTTTCTCTCTTTTTTTTTAGCCGCCTATTAGCGAGAATTGTGAAAAAAAAATGTGGGTTGCGAGAATTGAGGAAACCTTGATGTAGGGTGATGGGTAATGGGTGAGTGAATGGGTGGGGTTATGGGTAATGGGTGTGGGGTGATGGGTGAGTGAATGGGTGGGGGGTGATGGGTTGAGGGTGATGGGTGATGGGTGAGGGAATAGGTGGGGGGTGATGGGTAATGGGTGAGTGAATGGGTGTGTGGTGATGGGTAATGGGTGAGTGAATGGGTAGGGGGTGATGGGTAATGGGTGAGTGAATGGGTTGGCGTTAATACATACATTTCTACATCCATGATTTCAGGAAAGCTAGAAGGGGCTATCTGGAGAGAGTGTGTTTGGTGGGCCGAAGGCCCACCAAACACAGGTGCACCAACACAGGTACACCAATAGCCCTCCGCAGGAGCTAGCCAAAAAGGCCGCCTGGAGGGCGGCTTTGCGGCTAGTTCAAAATAATCATGTAAAAGTGATGATGATACAAATATGCATTGAATGACGAGGCGGAGTGTAGAGCGTCAATGATAGCAAAACAAAAATGGTTAAAAACAGTAGGATTCATCTAGTATTAAAAACATTAATAAAAAGTGTTTCGAGGATCGTAAAAAGCTTCAAGGGTCACGACAGTGAGTGAAAAATAAGAGGAAACTGTTCACATAAATGGAATGTATTTCCAATAAAGAATAAAATAAATGACGTTATAGCAATCATGCTGCGTCAGTTGTGTGTGTGTTTCAAGTGTGTGTGTGTCTCTGTGTGTGTGTGTGTGTGTGTGTGTGTGACAATCCATTTTTTTATCTGTATATACCTATTATATGTATCGTCCTTTTGCACACACACACACACACACACACACACACACACACACACACACACACACACACACACACACACACACACACACACACACACGGGCGCGCCCACGCACACGCACACGCACACACACAACACAGACACACACACACACACAACACACACACACACACACACACACACTGCCTGTGTAGCTGTCATCTGCAAAAAATGCATGCAGTTACTCATGGTCAAGGGAGGGGTGTGTGTATGGTGTGTGAGGTGTCAGCTTTACCTAAAGATCGGTCGGTATAAAAGAGAGAGAGAGAGAGAGAGAGAGAGAGAGAGAGAGAGAGAGAGAGAGAGAGAGAGAGAGAGAGAGAGAGAGAGAGAGAGAGAGAGAGAGAGAGAGAGAGAGAGAGAGAGAGAGAGAGAGAGAGAGAGAGAGAGAGAGAGAGAGAGAGAGTTAAAGTGTTAATTAATTTAGTTAAACACTTATGAGCCTTGATTCTTAAGTGTTAGAACAAAACATGACATAGTTTGAAAGACTACGTACTCTATCTGCTAAAACATTACCACCATCACACTACACCTTGATTTAATCTTATTTATCTATAATAATATAAGCGAAAGTGTGTGTGTCTGTCTGTCTGTCTGTCCGCGATAGGTGCCGCCCTCAGTGCCCCAATCCCCTCATATGGCACAGTTTTGGAACCAGGTTGACCAGGGGAAGGTTTTAAGCCCACTTATGAGATGATCCGATTTTTTTTTTTTTTTTTTTAGCAGCCTATTAGCGAGAATTGTGACAAAAAAGTGGGTTGCGAGAATTGAGGAAACCTTGATGTAGGGTGATGGGTAATGGGTGAGTGAATGGGTGGGGTGATGGGTGAGTGAATGGGTGATGGGTAAGGAAATAGATGGGGGGTGATGGGAAATGGGTGTGTGGTGATGGGTAATGGGTGGGGGGTGATGGGTAATGGGTGAGTGAATGGGTGGGAGGTGATGGGTAATGGGTGAGTGAATGGGTTGGGGGTGATGTGAATGGGTTGGCGTTAATACATACAATCATGATTTCAGGAAAGCTAGAAGGGGCTATCTGGAGAGTCTGTGTTTGGTGGGCCGAAGGCCCACCAATAGCCCTCCGCAGGAGCTAGCCAAAAAGTCCGCCCGGAGGGCGGCTTTGCGGCTAGTATTATATATAGTGTAATGGTGTTTGGGTTGTGGGGATCATTACTACCACCGAGCCACTACTGTTGCTTCAGACTAGGATAATTAAAACTAAAGGGAAAGTAAAATACAATGACATACTGCTCAATATTTATCCAATTTAGTTTTTTTCAGAATAGGAAATATCTATGTTCTTGAATGTCTAAAACTCAATTGTGATCAATACCAAATATTTAATCATGTTACACTTCATATTGCAAGGCTGGTGTTCCCACAGAGCGTGGAACTAGGGGCAAAGTGGCGCAACCTGACAATTTTGAAAAATAACTGACATTTATGTGTTGTACAATGATACTAGGCCAATTGTTGAATATAGTTTATTTTAATTTAAGTATGTATGTCAAGTACACTTGGGTATTTTTTGTTGAGTGGTATGATTATGCGTTTTGGCGGACATATTTAACCCTTCTAGACATTGAAGTAGATAATATTCATTACGGCACTGGATATATATTATATGAACGTGTAAACTCTTAGTATATCCCAACAGCAGGATGTGTGTGTGTCTGTGTGTCTGCCTGTATCAGCAACACCTTTTGATGAAATGCACAAACCAGCATGGTGTGAGTTGTGTCACCTTGGCGACCATGGATGTTGATGCTAACTGCACCGCGCGAGCCTATCCACGCCTCGCAAGCCTGGGAAACCGGAAGCTGTGAAGTTCCGGCCAAACTCCTTATATGCTGCCAACGGATGGGAGAGAGGCAGAACAGGAGACGCGACCCCTAGCGCTCTGATAGAAGACTCCTTTGAGAGTCTGTGTGTACACACACACACCTGTGGTGTGTGTGTGTGTGTGTGTGTGTGTACTTGTGACGTAATAATTGTTATGTCCTATCTATAAGACATTAGCTTCATTGGCCGTTTGTAAAGAACCCCGTGACTTTATTATTTTTCAACTTCACAGTGTACATATATATTATACGTATATATATATTTATAATAGTATATTGTCTTACTCGATTCATTGGCACTTACAATACTTATAGATTACTTAAAAACCGCTCGACCACGATTAGCCAATACCACTTTATAGATGTGTACCTCTGGGCTGGGAATAAAGATACTCCCATACCTCTCAAGAGACGGCATCACTGGCAATCACCCCTACAGGTCATTGACTCTGTATGTTAAATGGGTTGACCCCAGTTACCTTTAAATAACAAGACAGAAAAGGGTAACATGTTAGCTTTTATTACCATTAGTTTTATCGATTTTTGTCAACTAAGAGCTAATATATCTAGGACAGAACGCACAGGGCCGCTTTCCGGTTACGGGCCATTACTGCAAAACGGTGATGTTGAGTGTCGAATCCAGGTCTACTGTTATTTATGAATGGGCCTGTCCATGTTTATATTATATGCCTTATAAATATGAACGAGTTTTGTGCATGTGCATATGACTAATGAACTGCTCGATTTCAGTTCAAGTGATTGATTGAGAGAGAGAGAGAGAGAGAGAGAGAGAGAGAGAGAGAGAGAGAGAGAGAGAGAGAGAGAGAGAGAGAGAGAGAGAGAGAGAGAGAGAGAGAGAGAGAGAGAGAGAGAGAGAGAGAGAGAGAGAGAGAGAGAGAGAGAGATATCCATCACTGGAGCTGCCACACCCACATAGACAGTCTTGTCACCTACGATAAATTACACTTTACACTCACACAGGCATAATCAATGACAGTTTCTTTACATAATTTTTCAGATTCTCTTCAGGACACTTTGGTATACACACTAAGAAAAAATGGTGCTGGAAAGGTGCAAATTTGACATTTAGGGTGCAAAATCCGCTTACCGGGCGGAAGGTGCAATTTTGCACCTCTAAAGGTACTTTTAGGGTGCAAACATAGAAAGGTGCAAAAATTGCACCTTTCTTGATATTATACAAGGCGGATGGGCCAGGGAAATATATTAAATATTTTTCTGTTATCATTATTATTATTATTATCATTATTATTATTATCATTACTATATATTTTTTGTATTTCTATTATCCTCATTATTATCAATATCATTATAATTAGTCATTGATATTTATATCATTATCATTATTTTTTTTATCATTACCCTATAATTGATATTATTATTATTGTTATTATTATCAACATCATTTTATAAATTCATATTATCATCATTATCATCATAATTGATATTATTGTTACTATTTTATCTATTATAAATATATATGGTATAATTGATATTAATGATAATAATATTATTATTTTATATTGGTAGTATACTATAGTGATTGAAACAATAATAATTACTTTATTGAAAACTACAATAACAATAATGATGTAATAACACTGATAATAATAATTAAAACACTAATACTAATTATTACAATAATAACAACAGTGATAATGATTGTCATAAAAATAATGAAAAAAATTGAGTGGTGAAAATAGTATTAATGCTAATGTAAATAAGAGCATTTCCGACTTTAACAAATAATAATTATCAATATTATTAATAATATAATTACAGTTATCATTGATATTATTATAGTTATTATTACTGACATTTTCATTATTATTATTATTATTATTATCATTATTATTATTATTATTATTATATTATCATTATTATTATTATTTTTTGTATTATTATTAGTCTACTACTATTATTATGCTTATTATCATCATTATCATTATTGTTATTCTTATTTTTATAATCATAATTATTATTATTGTATTTATATAATATATAGTCATTATTTATTATATAAATTATATATATAATCATTATCATCGAGGACCTGATGGCCCCCCATCTATTATTATAGCTTATTATTATCATTAATACCACCGACATTATTATTATTATTATTATTATTAAGAATTGTGTTATCTTTTTATGAAAAATGTATTGCATGGTACCTATAGAAATATTATTTACTCAAATAACTGAGCGTGAGATAAAACTTAACTTGTATGACTGCACTAAATGTTGATTGGATTTACTTTAAAACAAGACAATGTTGATGATGTGTTCTCACAGTGGAAGGAGGAATGAGAAGTGATTGCTTCTCCTGTTTTAGGGCAAAACTAATGTCGCTCAGTATATATTTGAATGGAAGTGATAAGAGATAAGTACGTACTTGTCTGATGTCTGATGACTTATGAATAAAATTATGGAGCTATAAGTTAGACAACCGTGTGGTATATAAGCAGCACAAATTCTTATGATATATTATACAGTCTAGTATATATACCATATATGACATCTTGTTTTCAGGAAAGTATTACCATATAAATAAATTACCTTGCGTAGGTGTTTAGCTTGGCGGCATAAAAACTGGCATCTGGTCGCGGCAAACATACTTACCTAGCACAGAAGTTGCACCCTAGCGTCAAGGTGCAACTTTACACTCTTAAAGGTGCAAAATCTGTGACATCCTTTTGCACCCTTGAGGGTGCAAAACATGCACCTTTAGAGGTGCATGAGGTGCAACTTAGCACCCTCAAGGGTGCTAAGTTGCACCTCTAGAGGTAGATATTTTACTCAAAATTGCCCCTCTAAAGGTGCATATTTGCACCTTTAAAGGTACAAAGTTGCACCCTACCATAAGGTGCAAAAGTTGCACCCTAGTGTTAAGGTGCAAATTTGCACCCTTAAGGGTTCAAAATGTGTGACATCATTTTGCACCCTTAAAGGTGCAAAGTTGTACCTTTTTTTCTTAGTGTGTAGCTGTGATACAAAAGTATAGCAGTGTAAAGCATGGGAGAAAACACTACCTACTGTTTCATGGTCTCGATATGTGCTTAAATAATATCATATTAAGGCACTGCTTATTATTCTTTGGTTATCAATTATATAGTCCGTTATTCTTAGTGTCGTGTCTAGCCTACCATGCATTTACAAGTATTCGCGGAATTGCTTAACAAAGGCCGTCGACTCAGAGCGTGGCCACCGAGAGAGATCTTCGGTGGCCACGCTCAGAGTCCATCCCACAGTCCGTCCTTATTGATGTCTATTTGATAATCGACTACTTAGAAAGGGTCCCGCAAGGTTAACTGCGGTGACCCAGATTATTTAACCCCTTGAGGCCCAGAACTTGATTTCCATTGAAATTTGACCACTATTAAATGATTTTTAATGAATATAAGCAATGCTTTTATGAATATGACTTATTTAGTATCCTTGTCCACTAGCTAATTTGGTTTATTTAGTAACTTTTCGTAATTTTATGGCTGGACAACATACAATTTTTTATAGCAAAGGAAAGATCTGGGCGTGAAGGGGTTAATATGTCCTGTGTCTTGATTCCTGCCCGCTAAAGACAAAGACCAGGAAGACAGCACCGAGGCACACTGTCTTGTATCTCACAAAGGTAATTATTTAAACATGTTAATGGAACCAAGAGCTTTGGTTTGTAAAGCATTATGGTATGCATAGGTTACGGAATACTGAGGCCAAAGCGACCACAACCATACCACGACTATAGCGACCAAAACCATGCCACGACTATAGCGACCAAAACCATGCCACGACTATAGCGACCAAAACCATGCCACGACTATAGCGACCTAAACCATGCCACGACTATAGCGACCAAAACCATGCCACGACTATAGCGACCAAAACCATGCCACGACTATAGCGACCAAAACCATGCCACGACTATAGCGACCAAAACCATGCCACGACTATAGCGGCCAAAACCATGCCACGACTATAGCGACCAAAACCATGCCACGACTGTAGCAACCAAAAGCCATGCCACGACTATAGCGACCAAAACCATGCCACGAATATAGCGGCCAAAACCATGCCACGACCAAAACCATGCCACGACTATAGCGACCAAAACCATGCCACGACTATAGCGGCCAAAACCATGCCACGACTATAATGACCACAAACCATGCCACGACTATAGCGACCAAAACCATGCCACGACTATAATGACCAAACCATGCCACGACTATAGCGACCAAAACCATGCCACGACTATAGCGACCACAAACCATGCCACGACTATAGCGACCAAAACCATGCCACGACTATAGCGACCAAAACCATGCCACGACTATAGCGACCAAAACCATGCCACGACTATAGCGACCAAAACCATGCCACGACTATAGCGACCAAAACCATGCCACGACTATAGCGACCAAAACCATGCCACGACTATAGCGACCAAAACCATGCCACGACTATAGCGACCAAAACAATGCCACGACCAAAACCATGACACTACTATAGCGACCAAAACCATGCCACGACCAAAACCATGCCACGACTAAAGCGACCAAAACCATGCCACGACTATAGCGGCCAAAACCATGCCACGACTATAATGACCACAACCATGCCACGTCTATAGCGACGAAAACCATGCCACGACTATATCGGCCAAAATCATGCCACGACTATAATGACTAAAACCATGCCCCTACTATAATGACTAAAACCATGCCACGACTATAATGACTAAAACCATGCCACGACTATAATGACTAAAACCATGCCACGACTATAATGACTAAAGCCATGCCACGACTATAATGACTAAAACCATGCCACGACTATAATGACTAAAACCATGCCACGACTATAATGACTAAAACCATGCCACGACTATAGCGGCCAAAATCATGCCACGACTATAGCGGCCAAAACCACACCACGACTATAATGACCACAACCATGCAACGACTCTAGCTGCCACAACCATGCCACGACTATAGCAGCCAGCGTGGTGTTTAGAGCTCAGAGAAAGCTTCGGCCGGGTCGTCATTTCATTTGATTAAATTCATATTTTTTCATGAATAGTATTGGATTCCTAATGGCGTAACAACTCTATTGATGTTGTTTGTGATAACATTTGCTATGCATTTTATTAATAGCGCATATTTATTTACTTTGTTTTGAAGAAATATCAAGATAGTTTATTGAAACTAATACAGGAGCACGTGCATTGTGTTTGTAATGTAACTGGTCAGCGATGCGCAAGACAAATACTTTAGTGCATGAGAATTATATGTGATTTTATCTTTGAATATCTACCGATGAATAACACATTGAATGGGAGGCAATGTTGCGTATTGAAGAAAATAACAATATTACCAGCGTGTTCCCCAAACGTATGATCTACATAGTCCGTGTACATATTGACGTAGTGTTACAGCTCAGAGAAAGCCAAAGAAAGATTCCTAGGTATTTACTATTAACTAATGTTTCGGGGATGTCGTATGGTGGCCCACTTCAGCGCCTTCGAAGAACTGCGCGTGGACAACCAAGACTAATAATGGAAAGGTAATTAGAACATTCATCTTCCGATTCACCAAGCATCCAATTGCGTCATCTTCGCCAGGACGCTCCACCATTAGACAACTTGTGCCGGTATTATATGGATAACGCTTCTCTCGGGCCCCTAACTGAATAGGAATAATCTGTATTAAGACTTATGGCACATTATTGCGCTTATTCTGTCCATTAGGCTCATCACATCAAAGTCACCCTCCCCAAAGAACATCGCCTCCCACTATTGATTTATAAGTCTGAAAGAGTGTGAAAATGGTTCGACTTAGACTGCGCGAGGCATACTATTGTTTATTTTCTCACCTGAATACATACACACACAAACAGACACACACACACACACACACACACACACACGGTTCATCGAGGTAGGGAATAGCTCCAAACATAAATGATCAAAGCAGGAGTATATGGAGCGACATGTGGCCTCACCTGTATTGGAATAGATAACAAAAACAAAGCAAGCGAAACCAGCCACCGAGGCAGCACACTTCATCCTCGTTGCTTTAATCTGCTTCGGAAGCGAACGAATCATTCCGGTGATGAATGTAATTAGTCTGTCGGAAGCAGACACACAAAACACAGGGTTGCCACAGAGTGCACTGCTGCCGGATAACTGATGCCAACCAACTTCATCGTGCACGCTCATCCCCGCAGTGAAGAGAGAGAAAAATTAAATAACGTGTTTCCACAGTGAAGAGAACCAAATTGATATCAACCTAACAGTGAAGAGAACCAAAGTGATCTCGTCCCCACTTTGAAGAGAATCAAAGTGATCTTGATCCCACGGTGAAGAAAACCAAAGTTATCTTGTCCCTATAGTGAAGAGAACCAAAGTAGTCTCCTCCCAAGAGCGAAGAAAACCAAACTAATTTCGTCCCCACAGTAAAGAGAACCAAAAGGATCCTCACCCCACAAAAATTATCTCGTCTCACTACAGTGAAGAGAACCAGTGATCTTGCTCCAACAATGAAAAAAACCAATATGATCTCGTCACCTTAATGAAGAGAACCTTAGTCATATTATCCCTACATGAAAAAGAATAGAACCAAATGATCTCGTTTCCACAATGAATAGAGGCAGGGGTCACTTTGTGTGTGTGTGTGTGTGTGTGTGTGTGTGTGTGTGTGTGAGGAAGAGTAGATAAGGATGTAATGCAGGGCTAATATATGATGCTGGGATGGTGTGTGAGGTAGGGATGGTGTGTGAGGCAGGGGTGATGTGTGTGAGGTAGGGGTGATGGCAGAGGTGATGTGTAAGTCAGTGATGATGATATGTTAAGCTAAAGTGATGTGTGAAGCAGGGGTGATATGAGGGAGGGAGGCAGGAGTGATATGTGAGACAAAGGTGCATTACAATGGAAGGAGGATGGAAAGGGAAGGAGCCTCGTGATTAATGGCTCGTGTTTGAGTTAAGTCTTCCTCACACAGCACTGTATAATTGACAACTGTAATTTCCAACGCAGAAGCCCATCGTGTCCTGAGTTATGACATAGAAGTGACGCCGCCAAACACTGACATTAGCCGTCCCGAGACCCCACTAACACACAAACATATTGTGTGTGTGTGTGTTATTCACCCATGGTTTTGTCCACGCGATTGCCAGTTTCACCCTCCTGGTAAGAGCTTGGAGCTCATGATTACCGCTCTGTGGGTAATGCTGGGATCTCACACATCACACCCCCATCCCCTAGCTCAAGGGAAACAGTAACCGCCCGAATTCTTCAGTAAAAATTCCCCGGGAGCAGTGAGGATTCGAACCGGCTACCACAGAATGGTAGGCCAGCGCGCTATCCACTTGACCATCGGACGTGTGTGAGTGTGTGTGTGTGTGTGTGTGTGTGTGTGTGTGTGTCATTCACCGCCGGTCATATTATGCAATCTCAACCGGTTAACAACCCGACAAAAAACTTCCAGCTAATAGAGAGACCGATCTGTGGGTAAAACTGGTACCTCACGTATCACAAACACTCAATCTTATTGTAAGGAGACAGTAACTGCCAGAATTTGTCGGTAAAAGATCCCTTTGAGCGCGCGGGGATCGAAGGCACGACCATTGAATAACCAGGAAAGCTCTTAGACCACAGAGCCACGCAGTTGTGTGTGTGTGTGTAATCAGTTCACCCAAGGTTTTTCCAACGCGAGTTGAACTCTCGATTGCGAGCTTTTACCCTTTTCAGAAAGGGCTTTGAACTCATAATGATCGATCTACTGCAGGTGTAAGGCTGGAACCTTGCACACCACTCACACCTCATATCCATGCTCAAGGGAGACCGTAACAACCTGTGCTGCCAGCGGATTAAAACGGATTAAACTTTGAGTGGGCTCGAATAACCGACCTACCTGGACAGTATGCAGAAGGGGGGGGGGGGGGGGGGGGGGGGGGTGCGCGCGCGCGCGTAGATGTGTGAATGTAGCCAATAATATTGTTTGGAAATATCTATAATTAAAGTATTTTTAATTTTACATTATGTATGTGTATATTCCTCATTGTGTGATAGTGTCAGAGAGAGAGAGAGAGAGAGAGAGAGAGAGAGAGAGAGAGAGAGAGAGAGAGAGAGAGAGAGAGAGAGAGAGAGAGAGAGAGAGAGAGAGAGGCTAATCTGGTAATTATGGGTTTAACTCCTGCACAAACCAACCACTAAAGACATTTTAATAAGGTGACGTCTCGAGGTGCTAAAAACTTTATCCTTCTTGTGCCTCAAGCAAGGCTTTCTGATTCATTTACATCCTATAAGCTAAGTGGAGATATCAGTACCGCAACGGCTCCAAGCCGTGATAGAAAAGCGTGGTGGGTGGACGAAATATTGATGTAGCCAAAAATATTGTTTGTAAATATCTATGATTAAAATATTTTTAATGTTACATTTTGTATATTCCTCATTGTGTGATTGAGTGTCAGAGAGAGAGAGAGAGAGAGAGAGAGAGAGAGATATGAATTGAAATATATTACCACGGGTCGGGTTGTGAATGAAAGTGACTTCAGAATGGCAGTAGTGTCAAGGTTGTGAATGATGTTGAGAGGGAGAGAGAGAGGGAGGAGGGAAGGACGGAAGGAGGGAAGGATGGATGGAGGGAGGAAGACAGAAAAGAAAAGATGAAGGGAGGGAAGGGAGGAGGGAGACAGAAGGACCACCAGGTAGGAGGAACAGGTGTTGTAAGAAGCAGGTAAGGGAAGGGAGAGAGGGAGGGAAGAAGGGAGGGAGACAAAAGAGTAGAGGAAGGAGAAAGGGAGAAAGGGTTACTTAAATTTAAGAGGAATGGGAGGGAAGAAAAAGATGACGTGACAGAGAGAGAAGAGAGAGAGAGGAGAGAGGAGAGAGGAGAGAGGAGAGAGAGAGAGATGGCCCCCGTGGGATTAACAACATCCCAGGGGAAGGAGGAGGAATGCATTGTACAGACTTTGAGAATATGAACGATAATTTATTGGAAAATACGAAAAGGAAATGGAAGGAGAGGATCCGAGGCCTGTGTGTTCGCGATTTAGGTGGAGTGACTGTACCACGTAAGTTTGTCACATCTTAATCTACATGGCGAATGCCAGTAGGGGCACTTGACAGTTTGGCAATACTCCGTATGACCGGAAAAAGTCCATACAAAATTGTCTTGTCCATGAAACTTCACGATAAATTCCCAATAAGTTACTTGACCTCCATAACAAGTCCCTTGCACGGTAGTCATAGCGAGACTGACTAGAATAATTAAGGCATGCTGTTCTGCTTCGTCAAATGACAAGTTATTTCTTTAGATTGGTCGAAAATAAATGACAAGCTAAGTCATAAAAGAGAATCTCTTTCATTGGCGAAGAAGGGTCACGTGATTGGCCCTGCGCACTCACACTACCCCTAACAACCAACAAACGAACAAACGCATTACGGCTTGGTGTGTTTCGTGAGTCTTGAGATAAAACATAAATTACATGCAATCTTAAGTTATTTTGCGACGTTATTATTCATTTTCGACGGCTGATATAGTGGTTAGAATTACTACAAATGGTCAGAGCTACAAGTTAATGACTGTAAAAACTGCGTGCCTTGTGTCGTGGATCTATCAAAACGAATGTCTAAGCTCTAAGGGTATGAATCTTAAAAAGTCTGACATTTACTTGACATTTATTTGAACAACGGCGCCAATATTACCGTATTTAAGATTTTTTTTATATAAATTATCATACACTAAAACACTTAAGGTTTAGAGGTTTATTTAAGAACATTAAGATAGATAAAAGACTGATATATATGTCTGGGGTTCATAGCGTAAGGTGTTATTTGAACCACCCCGGTTCTTTGGGATAAACCAAGGAGAATGCTCAATTCAGGGTCAGGTACGAACAAGTCGGGTTTTTTGGACAATATCTTAAAAATGCACTCATAGAAAATAACTATTTACAAAACCCTAGTATGGTGGATGGCACCGCGACACGGTCAGGCACCACTTCGCGGAATAGCGACAGGTGGACACAGGGACCTTTTTCCCTGGCCCCCTCATAACTTTCTCAACCTCACTGGGAGACAACTCGCCCCAAGCATGATACTTGCAAGGGCTTAGGTGGTAACCCCTCGACGCGGGCGCCAATGAACCCGGGAAAGGGCCTCAGTCGTAAGTGCCCCGGCATAGTTACTTTCAGAATACATGGGGCGTCTGTGCATGGGCGGAGGCCGGCAACAGGTAGGGACGTGCGTCTATGCCTCGCCGACAGCCCGCAGAGCAACTCCGCTCTACAAGGAGGCTTTGCACCCCGAATACACACATACACAATAATCGTAAAAATAATGCACCACTTAATAACAGAAAAAAACACCAAAATAAACACACAAACGGCGACACAGGCTTCCGAAATTTTGGGGAATGTGGGGACTTTAAATGGCCCGGCTGCTCTCTCACGTGGCAAGAAAGTTTGGTTCGGGCTTCTGAGGGGGGAGTAGCGCTTCAAAACGAATCACCAAAACTTACACACTAGCACCCACTACACTCCCCCAAAACCAACCACACAAAACGGCTTATAATTAAACAGGTTCAGCACAAAACTTATTTACGGATAACACACCACAGGACTCACCCCCAAACAACACAACTGCCACGATACATTAAAACCCTTGAAACCCCTTACAAGCCCCCTAAAATCCGACAAAACGTTTTAGGATTTTGGAAAAATTGGGTTTTTCACTGGATATTTAAACGGCTAAAAAAATCAGCGCAACATTACTGCGCCTTTGATAAAATAAAGGGAGAAGGAAATTGGGCTGTATAAAAGAGACCAGCGCATTAATTCCCATTATCATTCCTCATGTTTTGAGGTATGTCAAAGGCTGTTGGTCAGTTTGTAAGAAAAATTTAAATTTCCCCGTAAAAATCTCAAACTTATTAACTGCCATACTGTATGTATTAAACATTCTCTCTCACTACAGCATACCTCCTTTCCCGATCCAACAAGGTCCGCTGGCATCGGGAAAAGGCATTATTTCCTTCATGCTCCTGTAATAATACAGCACCTAAACCAGTTTTTGAGGCTTGTCCTAAAGTAAAAGGTTTTTAAAATAATTAGAAATCTTAAAAAAGGGTGGGTTAGCTGCTTCTCTTTAAACACATCATCCTTTTTATTTGTTCGCTAGTCCACTGTAAACTTTACTACTATACTTTTTCAAAGTTTGGAAGAGCATGTGGAAAGGTTTTTGGGTAAATTACGAAAAAATGAACGAGTTTAAAGATGATCGTAACTGTTTCTTGGTCAAGGAAGGCATTTTGGGGAAATGGCACTAATCTTATCAAAAATTGGGCTCAAGCTGTCTTATCCAAAACAAAACCAGGTACTTTTTTTTGAATGGCCTAAAAAGATTTACTGGGACCGCTTCAGACCAGTTCCCGAATCTCTGTAAAAGGGCCTTGATATCAGCTAAAGGTCATTCCAATTTTATTATGGCAAAATGTTGTAAAAATCATTCGTTTTTCCCGGGAAACCTAATAGTACTTTTTCTCATCATCTAATAAGGCGGCACATCTGTTTTAAGGCCAAAGGCACCCTTTTGAATTCATAAGCCCCGTTTAGTTGCAAAACTGTTAAGGGTTTACTATCATCTAAAAGCTGGATTTTTTTCCAGTACCTTTACCAGGTCAATCTCAGTAAAGTATTGCCCGCCTACAAAATTTCCTAAGGCTTCTCCATGTGGGCTGGGCTCAGCATCAAACGGCAAACGTCTTGAGGCCTCTAAAATCAAAATAAATCGCCGGGTTTCTATCAGCCTTTTAAAAAGGACTAAGGGGAACAATAGGGTAAGTATAGGTTAAATAATCCCCCATTCGGTCTTCGCTAAATTTCTTCATCAAAATGCTTATGTGGTGGTGAGGTACTGGTTGGGCTTCGATAAACTGCTACTCAAAAGTAAGGTGAATTTTATGATTTGATGGTATTAGTAAGACCGGGGGTATAAAAAAACACTTCGGGGAATTGGCCAACTAGGTCTTTAATTCCCGTGACTTGTTTAAACGTATTCTGGTTGATGTTCTTAACCTACTTCCCGTTGCCTTTTTCTACGGCTACGTCACAAACGTCCTGGGTTTTTTGTGTCATCAAAAATGCAAACTTGACACACTGACTGTTTGGAGCACACTCGTTCTCAGCCGGACTCTTCTTTAACATTTTAAAATTGGAAAACCTTTGTCTTACCTGGGGACTTTATTGGGTAGTAAACTTCATTGGCTGACGTTTCGTACCGGATACGGCCTTTCCACTGCATCTTAAGTTTTATGGAAGACGGGAGCAAGACCAAAACTTCAACTCCTTCAGAAAATACGCGTGACCTCGTTTTTCTATCAAAGTTTTTTGTATGTTTGCTATTAACTGCACATTAGCAGAGCTTTTTTGGCAGAGTCTTCTAGCCAGACCTTAGATCGAGAACAACTGGTAAATTGTCTTTACTTCTCTCCGCTGGTTTTTGCCCCTATTCATGAAGAATGGAGGCGGGCCACAAAACACAAAACTCCTAAACCCAATTCGAATGGTGAAAACTTCAGGGTCTTTGGATTTCTTTTAAAAGCAATACACAGATGAAAGTATTTACCCCAGTCCTGAGGTTTTTTACGCAGAGTTTCTTCAACATAGCCTTCAGTCGAATGAAATCTTTCTACGGTACCATTACACCGGTATGGTAAGGACTCGGAAACAGAGCTTTAATTGACAAAAAACGTTAACCTCGCCTTAGGTCTGTTTTTTAATTGAGTCCCTCTATCACCGAATCTCTGGGGGAATCCCTACCCTTGAAAAGTTGTCTAAGGACTCTCGGCAATAGTAACAGTAACAATATTCTTAGGGGAACTGCCTCGGGAAAGCGATCCCCAATCAAAAAGGGGTCAAAAAATGTATCTGTGTCCACGACTGAAGGGAGTTAATGGCCCAACAAGATGTAGCACACAGTTAAGGGTTCACTAATGAGGGCATGGAACTAAGGGAGCTTTACGTACATTACCCTTACGGATGTCGTCTGACATACTGACAAATCTGCAAAATCGTTTATGTCAGCCCCGGGCTCCGGGGCCCAAAAAAAACTTTAAAAGTTTTTTCTCCATTTTCCTTGGAAAACGTCCTAAAGGGGGGGAAACATGACAGTTGATTTTAAACCGGGGGCCCCCACCTACTTGGGATACTAGTTTTTCCAAAGCCCCTTCGTGTTTTATTTTTACTCTTGTACAAATACGTAGATAAAGGGCCCTTACGTTTTCATTTTCATGGCGAAGTTTTTACAGTAAATAGCTTTTTACGACTGCTTCCTAATTTGCTCTAGGTCGGGCAGGGGGTTGGACTGTAAATAAATTGGGCTTTTATATGGGTAACGTAAATTCTGGGCAGGGGGGGAGTGGTGGTTCGTTTTCCTTGCTTCGCACTGGCTCTCGTTTTCACCCCCCTGTAACCTCGCTATTTTGTATCTGTTCGGTGAAAATTTTCACTTTGCTGGTCAGTAGGATTTCACACAGGGACGTTCCTACCCCCACTCAGCGAATTTGTGGGGAGCAATTGCTTAACCCGCCTTTTAAAAATTTAAGTCAATATGGGAAAAGTTTCTTTAGGGGAATTTTTCATCTCCCAGATAGTTTTTTTAAAATTTAAAAAGCCTTCCTAGTTTACTGGGCAGGTAAATAAACTTTTAAATAGGATGGTGTCAACCCGTGTCTGAAGACTTTAACGGTCTTACCCAAAAAAAGGTTCCAGCGTCATAACCGCTGTATGGAGGGGGCTGCAGATGTAAAAATATTTTGTATTTTTATTTAAAAACCTGGGTTTTGAGTGAGTCTTTTAGCCGGGGGAGTTAGGGCTAATTGCCCCTTTTGTGAAAAAGTGACATTTAGGGGGGGTTTTGCCCAATCTCCGCGTCATTTTTTGGTGCGAACCCCGAACTTCTATGGGCAGATCTAAATATATCGCAAATAAGCCTTCGACTTTTAGTCGTAGGGGCGCTCCTAAAAGAACATGTTTAAGAAATTTGGGCAAATTTTTCGCATTGATCTTGAACCATAAATTCACACGATCCTTTTTAATCCTTACAACATTTCTGAGGCTAACCAGTTGTCTAACATTGCCTCATTCTAGGGACTAACTGCCATTTTTCATTATCCCTTCTTTACTCTCCCTGAATTTCGCCCTATAAAACTCCCCATCTACGGCGTAAGCTTTCAGGGAGTCCCTCTTTTGTTTTCATAATCCTCCAGTCTTCATCTGGTAAAATAGCATAACCTTAGGGCCTTACCCCTCAGTTAAGATCCCGATAAATATAAAAAGTGCCTTCTCCCATTATGATATCGGGCCCTCTTTCAAAACTCCTAAAAAATCAAACTCATTTTCCCCTCTTGAAAACTTGGTAATTTTAATCCAGGGGGCCTTTTTAGGGCCCTTTTTTATCTCTCCTATTTTTTTGCCTCTAAAAACCCAAACCTGAACCCCTCTGCTTTTTTGCTTCTTCTCTATCTCTTTCAGCCCTTTTCTCTCATGACCTCTTGTCCTCAGCCACTTCATCTCAAGCCCTCTGCATTTTGCTTCTGCTCTTTGAGGGGTAATCTTTGAAATTCTCTTTTTGCCTCTTTCTCTTTCTAGTCTTTTTTCCCCCCCGTCACTTCTTTGCTTCAAAACATAAATATCCTCCATAAAACCGGCCTCTTTTGCCTGTTTCACCAGCTCAACTATTTAAAAAAGGGAAAACGAAATTTTGTCGGATCAAAAGTTGTTAGTTTGGATCTAACCTCCGTGATGTACGTTGACTCTTGGAGCTAAGGTAAAACGGGGGGAAAAAGTTGCCTCTTTTTGCCACGGAAACAACCCACACTGTATTTTAAAATATCTTATTCCTAACTACGCAAGGCCAACCCAATACTCCGGGGTCCCAGCAAATTAAACTACTAATGTACGCAAGGTATAAGACCATTTGTATCTTTTACCGGCTCCGTACAATATTCACTTCGTAAAAACTTTTTAAACCCGAGCCAAAAATACAATGGTTTTTAACCATACCGGGGGGAACAGTCGCTAATGACGAGCCGATAAGGGTTAAAAGCTCTCCAACACAACGATCATGTGCGAACAAAAAGTGGGGAAAAAAGAACCTCTACTCTACACGTTCGACGTACGAAACGCATGACAAGGCACTAATGGTCGCGACGAATAAACAATTAATCCCCCTCTTTTTAAGGAAAATTCGCGAACAAAAAACAGTAGGGGACTTCCGCTACTTTTTAAAAAATGGTCATAAAACGATATAACATAGGGGGCGATGACCGTACTAAAAAAAGCACAAAAGGGTATACACTTAAAGGGGCAAGGAAAGGGAAAAGTCTCACCTAAAGCGAGCCCCACCAAATTTGAACGCCGTAAAATATAAACCCCTACACATCAATACGGGTCGTCACACTTCCTTAAAAAACGCACTAACTCGCCGTCTTAGTGAATGTAGGGCTGATTAACCCAATCTATAAAAGTTCTTTCACGTAAACGATTACAAAGATCACCCCTCAATCGTCCACTAAATAAAATACAAATAACCTAGTTCCAAACAAAATTTTCACACACGATACGTAAATTAACCTTCACCCCGATGTTCTTTCCCGGGTAAAACGGCAACCGAAACCACTGCTTCCTCACTCCGCTTACAAAAACGTACCTGTGAAAAACAAAAACGTTACAAAATCAAAAAAACTAACCCTGAAAAGAATCATTCCCGACGAATCATTCCTGAATTATTCTACCCACGGGGTCGGGGGGGTTACGTAAGGTTTATTTGAACCCCCCCGGTTCTTTGGGGTAAACCAAGGAGAAGCTCAATTCAAGGTCAGGTACGAACAATCTGGTTTATTGGGCAGTATATTAAAACTGAAACCCCAAAAAAACTATTTTCAAAAAACCCCACTAAGGTGGATTTTGGCCCGCGACAGGTCAGACCACTTCGCGGAAAAGCGACAGGTGGACACAGGGCCAGTTTTTCTGGCACATCCCGAATTTCCCCCCGACCAGGACTCGTCCAAACACGATACTGCAAGGGCGAAAGGGGGAAACCCGACGCGGGGCCCAATGAACCCAGGGGGCCTCAGTCGTGAATGCCCCGCGGCATCAGTGTAGCGTCCAAAACTACTGGGGCGTCTTGTATGAGGCGGAGGCCGGCACAGCATTTTGGGGGGGGCGTCCATGCCTCGCCGCAGTCCCCCAGAGCAACTCCGCTCTACAAAAGGGGGCTTTGCACCCCAAAACACCACATACACAAAAATCCTAGTATAAAATAATGCACCAACTTAATAAACAGAATAAACCCGAATAAAAACAGTAAAAGGCAAAACAAGGGGTTTTCCCAAGGTTTGCTGAGTTAGGACGCTAAGTGGCCCAGCGTCCTCAGGGGCAAGTAAGCTCGGGTTCGAGGCTTCTGGGGTGGGTAGCGCTTCGAACGAATCACCAACTAAAAACACTAGCACCCATACACTCACTCACACGAACCACACACAGTGCTTATAATTAACGGTTCAGCCTAAACTTATTTACGGATAAAAACACAACCACCGACTACACCACTCAACAACACAGCTGCAGCAGATACATTAAACACCTATAAAAACCCCATACAATATACGGGGGTTACTTCCTGTCGCATCATTTCGTCTGTAGGAATAATCCTAGGGAGGCCCGGAGTAGGGGGCCCTTGTTGTTTCTTTTTTTTCTGTAGGGGGTTGCCATGCTTTTTTAAGTTTTAACTGGATTTGCTTTACACTTTTCGCTGGGATCTGGATAACTTTTCTGGGCGCAAGGGGTTTTGGGGGGGTGACTAAGCCTTCTTGCGCACTTCGATGGCCTGTAAAAAGCTGAGCTGTTGATCCCTTTGTTGTTGATGGGGGTTTGTCCAGCCTTCCCCATCATTGTTTGTCCCAGGGTTTTAAAACCAAAAATGGACCAGGAGCAAACTGGCCATTAGGGTTTATCGAGCCAAGTTGTCCTAAATAACCCCAGTGGCTCATTTGGAGGGTGGCGTTGTAAACTGGGTTTCAAAATTGCTAGAAAGTGCTCTGCTGGGAGGAAGGGTATGCAAGGAGCTGCCTATATACCCATGTAGAGCACCAGAGGTTTGGAGGCTTTTAAAAATCAGATCCACTATTTTCTTGACTACAGCTTGAGTCCATAAAAGAGACACTTCTCTGGATCTCCCCCCCTCTGTCAAAACCTAACGGATAGCTGCCCAATCCTTTTAAATTAGCTAAACCATTTGGATGAAGGCCCGGGAAGGCCTTACGTTGGAGGTTTAACGTAGTCGTGGCTCTACGGCGGGGCTCAACCAAAAAGAAGAAACAGGCCTCCACTGTCACCCGTTGTTGAAGGGGGTGTATGCTGAACTTGGGGTAAAAGAGTCTTTAGAGCTTGGGTCATCTCTACAAGAATTGGGCCTTTTGAAGTATTTTGGGGTTTTGGTCATAGTTGCAAATAGGGAAAATGGCCCCAGCACCATCGAGATTACTCGGCTAACATGAAATCTTCTGGGTGAAGGCATTTTACTCAAATCCAGGTTTTTGGGTGGGTGGCCTGTTTTCCTCTGGCGATGACGGTTGGCATACCTAACTATGTTAGCCGTTTGTTGGCCCGTTTTTCGGAACAAAAAACTTGCGCAGCCCTCTTTGCCTCAGCAATTATCTTCTGGCTTGGTCCTGACCAGGTACTGCTGGGGGGTGTGTGGGGCTGGGTCCAGGAAAAAAAAAACCATCTGACTCATAAACCTTGGCAACAGCGAGTCCCCCTTGGTTTGCACCACTACGTCCCCCAGTCCTTGATGAGGACAACGTTTGTCAGCTGTTTTTTTGTACCGACCCCCTGGTATTAGTCAGAATAGATCTGCCCCGCTTGGAGGCACCTTCACAACCTTTTTAAAATTTACCTGTTTTTTGGGGGTCATCCCAGAGGAAAAGGGGCGGGGATGGGTTTTTGGGGGATGAACTGGAACCTGGAATAAAAAGCTGACTTTCAAAAGAGTCTCCCACCGGAAAGTGGTCCCTGGAGTGGCAGTGGATCATTGGCTTCTACGGAGTCTTCACTCTGGCTTACATAATCGGTCTCCATGGTACATGCAACAGTGGGCTGATCAGTGGTGTCAACGTGCCTGAATTCTGAAAGTCGGGTACTCTCAGCCAATGGGATGACAGACACCGTGGGTGATGAGCAGTTGGAACCAGAACTTGCAAGCAGAGAGGCAGAAGAAACAGTTTCTGGAGAGCACTAACAGCAACGCAACTCATAGCTAGCAGGAAGTTTCTTCAGCCTTCTATATTTTAACAACTGGATGCCAGTGCTGCAAAGTCTGTGCTGCCGTCTACCACAGCAGTCACACTTGAAAACATGCTGCTAAGTCCGCACCTCTTTATTGCAAAAGGTACATTGTACTTTGATGCATTTTTACCAGTTTAAATATATATATATATATATATATATATATATATATATATATATATATATATATATATATATATATATATATATGTATATATATATATATATGTACATATATATATATATATATACATGGGATACAGCAATGATTGACACGGGAGTTAATGAGAGGTTTGATATTTACATAAAATATTTTTTTAAATTATATAAAACAAACTTTTTCCCTTAAAAGAATAAAGTCAAAGAAAAACTCATTGGTAAACCATATATTGGTTTGGGGAGGCGGTAGCAGAGTGGTTGGCGTCTCCGACTGGCGTTCACGGTGACCCGAGTTCGATCCACGACGAAAAACAAAACCTTTCTGCACCGTAGAGTGACCTAAGAACACCCACATGCAGCCCATCAACTCTACCTTCGATTGCGAGTGCATCGGAGGACACAGGGGGCGGCATGAGCCTCTAATCACAGGCGTCACTATAAAAATCCTGCCTGCGCCACCACGGGCGAGGACCAACCATCACAGCCCTCAAGTGAACCTCCAGGGCCTACCATCCGAGTCCTGGGTCACCACTGCCTACAGGCACTATAGGCACAAATGTATATATAAAAAAAAATATATATATATAGCTATAAAACTTCTATCAAAGAACGAAACGGATTTCAAAAACTTTTTGCCAAGTGGCCAATCACTTATGAAACAACATGTAAGAAACATAATAGCACACTAACATCGTTGATAACCAGCAAAGCAAAATGATCACAAGTCCAGATTAAAGGAAATGGATTGCAGGTAATACCTAAAAAAACCTGGAAAATTATCACTTGTGTCATGGGAAAAGTACTCGTCAGCTACCTATAGTAGAGTAAATTTATGAAGTCCGTTTGGCCTTGGGTTATTCGGGGTATTCCTAATCCGCAGCTCTGCCAAATCTCGTAATTGGCCAAGTATCGGATTAGACCCTTATCGAAAACCATAACCCTCACTTCTCCCGGCAGGAGCTGATGGGGGCAATCTTGTCTCTCTCTCTCTCAACATTTTGTGTTTTGTCTTTGGCTGTTCGAGTCACTGGACTGGAAGGTGCAATAATTGGACTGCTAGTGGCCTTTTCTTCTAAGAAGTACTTATTCACATTGTAAATAAGTTCCTTCTCCCGACTATGAAACACACGCGAGCGTGTATGTGTAGCTTCCATCGTGGGTGGCGGCCTGGGAGGAAGTAGGTGTCTAAGCAAGTGTTGTGGTATTTAAATAAAATCGTCATTATTTTCTTTAAGAAATAAACATTGATAACACTGCTTACTCGGCAGTGCTTAGCTTTATTAAAAAAATTACTATACAGAGTATTTGACATTCATTCAGAAATGGTAAATAACTGATATACAGAACATAGATTATTGTGCTGTGACTGACGTGGCAGGGCGTCGGACAGGGATTTCCTCACTCGAGCCAATGCCCAAACGGATTTCATACATTTGTTCTTCTATAGTTTCATCACGTTCCATGATTAAATTATTTATAATGGTTACGAAATAGTTCAGAGTCACCCGACAATTATTTTACTAATATTGCGAGCAGTCTGGCCGAATACATATTACGATCACCTTTTACATTTAGTAATTATTTACCTGAACCTACTGTCCTTTTTGTATTTTACCTACAACATCATAGGAAATAACTGTAATAAAATACCTTAAAGAAACTTCTCCAGGATTTGATTATATATATATATATATATATATATATATATATATAGATATATATATATATATATATTTATTTTAATATATATATATATAATATATATATATATATATATATATATATATATATATATATATATATATAATATATATATATTTTATATTTTATATATATATATATATATAGCTTATAAAAAATGCAGTAATTTAATTTCGATACTTATTTAATTATAATTATAGGTCATTTGAAGGAGATTTCTCAAAGCATCTCCAGATTGCTAGAGATAATCCCATTAATAAAAAAAAGGTGACAAATTACTTCTTTGGAATTATAGACCAATCAAGTTTTCAATGTGTTAGTAACATTTTTGAGAAAAAACAATTATGGCTGCAAGACTCATGGATTATATTTCTAAACATTCTCTACTCACAGAATACCAATATGGGTTCAGACCTAAATATAGCAATGAGTTAGCAGTTTATAAACTTTGCCAACATGTAGTTATAACACAATAGATGATAAACTGTACCCAATTGCAGCTTTTTGTGACTTTACTAAAGCTTCTGACACTATTTCTTATTCAATATTATAAAAAAAACTAAAACTATATGGAATCCGAGGTACAGCTAATGACTGGTTTAGAAGTCATCTAAGCCACAGACAACAATACAGAGTGTACAGCAATACATCATCATCTTGTAATGCAGTTAAATTTGGAGTACCACAAGACTATCCTAGGTCCCTTACTATCTCTTATATATACATATATATATATATATATATATATATATATATACATATATATATACATATATATGTATAAAAAACATATATATATATATATATATTTGTAAAAAATGTAATATATATATATATAATATATATATATATATATATATATATATATATAATATATATATATATATATATATATAATATATATATATATATATATTATATATTTTACATCACAGGGATCTGGCTAAGGGCACAACAAAATGGGTAACACAAAGCCCGCTTAGTTGCCAGTCCCTATAAGAAGACAGTAAGAGAATAAAATAAAAACAAAGGGGTAGGCTAATTTAGTTCGGGAGGTGTCTTGTTACTCTTCTTTTGAAAAGATTAATCGTAGGAAAGTGGAAAAATAGAAACAGGAAGAGAGTTCCAGAGTTTACCAGTGAAAGGGATGAAAGAGTAAAGATACTGATTAACTCTTGCATTGGAAGATGGACAGAATAGGGATGGGAATGAGTAGAAGTCTTGTGCAGCGAGGCCGCGGGAGTGGGGGAGGCATGCAGTTATCAAGTTCAGAAGAGCAGTGAGCATGAAAATAACGGTAGAAGAGAGCAAGAGAAGCAACATTGCGCGGTGATTTAAAGATTGAAGACAGTCAGTCAGAGGAGAGGAGTTGATGAGACGAAAAGCTTTTGACTCAACCCTGTTTAGGAGAGCTGTATGAGTCGATCCTCCCCAAACATGTGAGACATACTCCATACATGGGCGGATAAAGGCCCCCATACAGAACAAGCAATTGAAGAGGGAAAAAAAAGGGCGCAGACGCCACAGCCACCTAACTTTTTAGAAAGCTGTTTTAGCAAGATATGAGATGTGAGATTTCCAGTTCAGATTTTTAGTAAAGGTTAGTCCAGAATGTTCATTGTAGAAGAAGGAGACAGTTGAGTGTCATTGAAGAAGAGGGGGTAGTTATCTGGTAGGTTTTGTCGAGTAGATAGGTGAAGAAATTAGGTTTTTGAGGCATTGAACAAAACAAGGTTTGCTTTGCCCCAATCAGAAATTATAGAAAGATCAGAAGTTAGGCGCTCGGTGGCATCTCTCCGTGAATCAACTTAGTTCCTGTTGAGTTGGACGTCTAAAAACGACGTTGAAAAATGCAGGGTAGAATCATCAGCGTAGGAGTGGATAGGGCTTTGAGTTAGACTTAGAAGATCATTAATGAATAATAGAAAGAGAAGTGGGTGATAGGACAGAACCCGGGGAACACCACCATTGATAGATTTAGGAGAAGAACAATGTCCGTTTTACAGTAGCTGCAATAGAACGCTTTGAAAGGAAACTTAAAATGAAGGGACAGAGAGAAAGGGTAGAAACCGAATGAGGGTAGTTTGGAATTAAAGATTTGTGCCTGACTCTTATCAAAAGCTTTGATATGTCAAGGGCAACAGCAAAAATATCACCGAAACCCCTAAAGGAGGATGACCAAGATTCAGTTAGGAAAGCTAGAAGATCGCCAGTAGATCGCCCTTTACGGAAACCGTACTGACGATCAGATAGAAGATTGTGAGGGAGATAGATGCTTAAGAATCTTCTTATTAAGTATAGATTCAAAAACTTTAGAAAAAGGCAGGAAGTCAAAGCTATAGGACAGTAGTTTGAAGGATTCAAAAACCGGTCACCCTTTTTGGGAAAACGGGTTTTGGGGGGATGTGAGAAACTTCCGCAAAAAGGAAAAGGTGGAAGTAGATAGACATAGGGGAAAAAGGGTTTGACCGGCAAGGTGCAAGCCAAAAGCACATTTTTGGGGGGGGGAGAAAAAAGGGAGGGACTCCGCCCAGGCCCGGGTAACCCTTTCCCGAGGATCTGGCCGGGAAAGGGAAAAAGAAAACATCATTCCAAAGGGATCTTAATACAGGGCATAATAAAGTCAGAGGGGGGGAGGAGAAGGAGGAACAACCCCCTTCATCAGCCAGAGTGGAATTTTTAGCACATTTTTTGAGCGAAGAGTTCATTTTAGAAGTAGATGAGACAGCTGGGGGAGCCATCTGGGTGAAGCTGGGAGGGAAAGTTTGAAGAAGGAAATTGATGGGAGGTTTTATTAGCTGGGATGCCAAAAAGTCACGAGGGGAATTTGATTGGGAAATATTTTATATATAATATATATTATATATATATTATATAAAAATTTTATATATATATAATCTTGATTTTTCAGGGTGAAAAAAAGACCTCGTCATTTTGGGGTTTTTTTATGCGAAAAGTTTCGCCAAAAAACATTTGGCTTTCATCGGGAAAAAAAATTTAAAAAAAATTTAATATATTAAAATGCTAAAAACGAACATCTAAAAAAGTATTTCTTGGGGAAACAATAATGTAACCTATATTACCCTAAAAAAAAATAACTAAAAAATTTAAAATTAAAAAATTTGTACTTAACGGCCCCTTGGGTATATGTGCCCTGATTTGGGTAGGGGAAACTAAATAAACAATAGTTTGGGGGTAACATTTCGGCTCGGTTTTGGCGACAAAAACGAGAGTCGGACAATCAAAACAGTGATAATCATTTGAGTATATGTATTTGGGGGGTTTTTCGAGCATAAAAGGTGTTTTCTCCCACTTTTTGTCGACCCATTTCTTTCCCTTTTTGGGGGCAATCTCCCAATCCGCTCACACTCCCCATGATTTAGATCCCCCCCTTTTTTCTAGAATGATTTTCAGTATCCTACCCAAGGCCACCTACCCTAGTGACACAAAAATTATTGAATCCATACACATCAACCCATTGTCCCCTGATCTTAAAAACCAAGTCATTTCACCCCCAACTACATATCCTCAAATGATTATCCCCCTTTTTTCGATTGTCCCCACTTCGTTCGATCGCCACACACGAGCCGAAAGGTCCTCTCGTCGAATGGCGGACGTAAAAAAAAAACCAAGGGGGTGTCGCTCCTTCTAAAAGGGCCAAATTTAACAAAAAACCTAAAAGGGCTGAGGCTTATCTACCAAGGACAAAAGGGGCAGTTATATACAGTGTTGTAGGGTTTTCGTTTAAGGGAGGTAAAGGGGTGTATGGACTTAAAATTTGGGTTTTAAACAAAACTTTGTGTCCACCAAAAACCCTCCTTCGACCAGTAACCCATTTTTGCGCATGCGCAGTACATAGGGAAACCCTTTGGGCCATAGAAACGTAGACCTCACCCCTATAAAAAGCCCCTCTTTTTTAATAATATTTGTCCCAACTCCCAACCACATTTGATTATTACATGCACTCCCATATTCTTGTTGCAAAATTTTAATTAGAGATTCTCTTTCTTATAAAATCATGGCGGAAAATCCCAAACAAAGTATGGGGGGTTGTGGCACGACCCCTGACTTTTTCTCAGCAGGGGGCCAATTTAGAGAAAACTTCCCAAAAACCCCAAAAGGCGAACCCCAAAAAAAAAAATGCGAGAAAGGGATTGACTCACATATGGGTAAAAAGGATCAGCTCATCATATGATTTTACAAAAATGCCTTTTAATTCAAAAAACACACTGATAAACCCACAAAGGAAAACACCCCACCTGCAACTTTTTCCGACACCTTCACTGAAAACCCAAACTTTGGGACACACCAACCCAAACTCCCCGCCTCAAACCTGAAGCCCCCCCCAACCCCAAAACAATAACGACCTTAAATTGTTACAATTTGCCAATACCTCTGACAGTACTCAACTGTTTGGAACTGACGCCAATAAAACACCGGACTCAAATTGACCCCCAATCACCCGTCCGGGACGACTCCCAAGAGAGGCACACACCTAAACCTGGGGTTGGCTGTACAACCATCTTTTCCTGAAGCTGTTCCCCCCCACTCCCAGCATTGCAAAATCCCTCGGGTTACTGCCGCCCTCCCCAAAATCAGAGTCAAACTCAATACACACCCCAATCTGCCGAAAAACGTGACGAAAGTCACCCTAGCCCCCTCTTGATGCCAGAAACCAGCGTCAGTGGGGGAAGGAATTTAGGGAAAAAGGGACCCAAGACTTTTTGGGACTATTTTTGATGAAATTAGAAACCAAGGATAGTGAAATTGAATTTTCTTAAAAAGGAAAAAAAAACGGCCTTACTCAGTAAAAAGGGGACGCTCCAGAAACAAATATGGCCATTTGAAGCGTGAACGACGGGGAAAAAAACACGACGAGGGGACGTTCACCACCTCATCACCGTAAAAGTTTTTTTGCTTTTAGGAGACACAAATCGGGAAACATGTTCGCCGTTTCGGATCTTGGCGAAAATTGTTCAGTACGGACAGTTAATCAGGCAAACTGGTTTTGTTATCAAAGCTGGGGACTAAAAAAGTTAATTTGGGTCTCCTTCTCACTGCGTGATTTATTGGGGGTTTATATGATGTTCTCGATGGAAAAAATCCTGATGCAATTTTTGAAAATCTTTCATTGATTAGTAATCTAAAAAGGAAAAAACAGTGATGGGGAAAAATATATGGTGTAAAATACCCCCCAGTTTTAAATGTCGCAGAAGTTGAAACCAAAAATAATTTGATTATAAGATAATTTGGGGGGAAAGGGGAAAACGAAAAAGGGGTTTTTGGTCGGGGGGAAAAACAGCTCCTGGGGCTGACTCTTGGTAGGGGGGGAAAACCGATGATTTGTGTTTTGTGAAGAAAAACCAAATTAAAGGGAATTAAATAGTTTAAGGAATTTTAATTAGATTAAAAAAAATTAATTAAATCAAGTTTCTGATTACCTTTGAAAAAGCAATGTAACGGTTTTACCCTAAAAAAAAACTGGTAAAAAATAAGAAAAACTCAGGTATTTTTTAAATTTAAAGTAGATAAGAGAGATCAAACATAAAGGGGAAAACTTCAGTATAGTGGTAAAAAACAAAAAAATTTAAATACATCCCCTTTTTTCCCATTTTAGACGTTTTTAAACCCCCACCCAAAGAAAAGGACCCCTTCGACTACTTATGCAAAAAACTTCGAAACCCAAAGGGCCTCTTCATATGCTTTGATAAAAAACACAACCGTTGGCGTAACCATGCAACGCAGTCAAAAAACCCTTTTCACCACCCGACTCACGAAGCATGCGGGAAAGGCTCCCCCGCGGTACATGCCATAAAATGTCAGCGGGAGAACCTCACGTACTCTCCCCAGTACCACTGGGAGAAAAAAAATACCGCGTCCCACAGAAACCTTTCTTCAAAAAAAACCCCTTCTACAGTTCACGAAGAGGACGGGAAAACAATGTGGGAGGGCAAAAAAAATTCACGACTTTTCACCCCTCTCCGAACTCGTACTATGATGAGGATACAGGTACGAAGGGTTTTTGGCAGGACCCTAGCCCCAGCCATGCCCACCGTTTACAATTTTCAAAACTCATACACATCATCCATTTCTAATTCTCAATAGGGATGCTAAAATTTTGTGGCGAGCACAACCATCATAAAAGGAATTTTAGATTGGGACCCTCGGTTGAGGTTTGCTTCGTGAAGGGGCCCTGGGAACAAGAAACGCTATTTTTAATATAAAAAAACCCATGGGAACCCGGCGAAAAGACGTGCCGACGCAGTCACTAATGTGTGAAAAAGGGCCCGGGGGTTAAGTTTGGGACCACATAAATGCTCAAATTTTTCTAGCACATAAAAGGGAGAAAAATTTATTAATTAATGAAAGAGATACGGGACATATTATGTTTAGTGAATTTGGCTACTTCCTGAGTTTTTGGACAAAACATTTTTCGATCCCTGAATAGGTATTATATAGATGTGTGTAGGAAAGGTGGGGTGTTTGTGTCTATTTTTAAAAATTTTTTTTTACAATTCCCTCGTTTAGGGGTCAGTATTAAAAGGGCCCGCCAGGATTTTAAAGACATATGGTTTAGGTTGGGCAGAGAAAAAAATTACCTACTTTTTTGTCATCGTTTGCCTTACCGTCTCCAAATTTCTCTCCGACAACTTTCGTTTATTTTGGGCTGCTTTTTTAGTTTTTATGATTTTAGGAAAAAAGGGCCCCTTTTTAAATCTTTTGGGGGGTTTTTAAATGATGATCTTTTATCAAGTAAGAGAAATTTTAAAGAAAAAAATTTTTTTCTAATCCCCCCAAACCCCACATCTCGGGTTTCCCCAAAACCCCAACCAGAATCCATCAACCCCCAGCAACGCTTTTTAAAACAAAATTTTTACCAAAACCCAGAATTGGATAAAAATTTTGAGTCATTCCTTGGGGCTTGTGGGGGAAACCCTGAACTCATTACCTTAAACCCTCGACTTGAAGAAACCTAGAGTTTTGCCACTGTTAAAACCATTCGAGAATTGAGAAAATTTTTCCCCAGATGTTTTTCCCGTAATCTTTATTACAAGGGCCCGCATAAAAAAAAATCAAATATACCCTTACGGATTTAAAATTTACGTACAAGTAAAATTTTTTTCCCGGGAAAATATTTTCCCAAAAGTCTAAATGCATGTGCACCTTTGTACCAAGGAGGTCAAGAGACCCTCCCGCACCTTGGATGAGTGAGGAGTTTAGAGAAATTAAAAGGGAGAAAAATAAAAGTTTAGAGGGAAAACCCGAAAAAGGATAGAAATAACACTCCCGTTAAAGAAAAACATAAAAATTTAAAAAAAAACAAGTAAAAAGGTTCCCCAATCATACAAAGACAAGCACACGGGTAAAGAATTTGAAGACAATTTAAAAGGGGAATATTCAGCTATTTTGGGAAAATTAAAGGGGACAAAGGAATCCCCAAAAATTTGGGGAAAAAATCAGTGATTTAATTTGCAAAAGGGGGGAGATGAAGCGGGGAAGTCCCTTGCAGATAGTTTTTTTAAAAATTTTTTTTTCCAAAGTGGGGGAAAAAAACTTTATAAAATCCCCAGCAAAAGTATAAAAAAAAAAAAAAAACCCCCCTAAAATGTTGCAACAAACCCGGGTTTTCAAATAAAACCCGCCAAGTAATACTTTAGACCACAAAACCCCTTGACAATGACCCCAATTATACTAATAATTAAGTCTATGAAAAAAAACAATCTGTGGTTTTGATGGCATCCAATTAAAGGGTTTTTTAAAGACTCTCTCCCCGGGGGGAAATTTTTACATAACATGCATATAAAACCATCCCTGGACGGAAAATTTCCCCAAACAGTGGGAAAGGGAAACCCTTTTTGTCCCAATTTTAAAGTCTTTGGGGATGCTAACCAACCACAAAAAACTCGACCTATATCTTTGTTACCCATTCTTTTTAAAAAAACTTTGAGAAGGTTATAGCCCCCAAACAGCTTACTAACTTCTAGAAGGGGAACCATCTGTTAGTAATACCCAACATGGTTTCAAAAAGCTCGATTATCAAAACCCAAAACGGCTTTTACAAAACTCTCTAATTTAATATTGTTACATTGATAATTATAATAGGAAAATTTCAATTTTATTCTTTGTGATTTGTCCAAAAAGGGTTTTGATAATGTTTAACATGTTCCCTAAAGATTGGGGATCGAAAATGAATATTGGGCAACTTCTGGGTTTTAAAGTTTCTTTATAAAAGAAAAACAAAATTTTACGAAGGGGGAAAAAAAAATACAGAAATCTTTGAAATTCCATATGGGGGCCGCAAGGGTCATACTCGGACCAATTTTTTTTCTAATATTTTTAATGATTTTCACACTATATCCTGCCCGTCTGTCCCCCAATATGCTGACGAAACCCAGCTCAAAAAATACCCCGGGCCCCTTGACAAAAATTGATGAGCTCATCCCCAGGGGGGAAAACACACGGCTCTAAAATAAAAAAATACTTCCTGCAAATGGTTTTTATGTTGACACTAAAAAAACCCAGTGTATTTTGGGGAAACAGAAAGTATAAAAACCAAATACCACCCCCAAAACCTGCTTTAGAGTTTTGGAAAGGATGCGGGGATTGTTCAAAAAATCATTAAAAAATTTGGGATCCAATTTTGATAATTATTTGGGAAATTTGATAGCCACATAAAGAAAAATTTGGAAAGGAAAAAATCTTGGTTTCGTTGATTTTTGTAAAACCCAATCAAAAAAAATTTGAAAAAAAAACCCCACCCACTAATATCCATTCACCTCTTTTCTGAGCATCATTAACTACGGGATCAAAATATGGGTGCCACTTATACAACCCCACCTTATTCAATTTTTAAAAATTTCAAACCCTTTTCTGCTTTAAATAAACGTTGGGCGGCGGAGCCCAAAACGTGACCACGCCACAAACCCTTTTTGAGGCCCGCTCGGGTGGGGTAGAAATTATAATAAGTAAAAATATGAAATTGGGGAAAAAGCCTCAAAATCCCTAAAAGGGTAAAATCCCTGAAACCCCAATGTCCTTGGGCCAAAAGTAAGAGATATACGTTTCTTCCTACCCGACAACAACAACAATTTTATGTCCCTAAAAAAAATACCAACATGGGAGAAAAAGGCTGTGCTTGGGGGAGGACCCAAAAATTTTGGAAAAACTCTCCCCACAAAAAGTTGGAATGGGTAAAACACCTTTCCTCATTTAAAAAAAAAAGTTGTTTTAAACATCTTTTAAATGGGGCAATTTTCCCATAGCACCTACTGAGTTTTGGGTTTTAAAAAAATAATATTTTAATTTATTTTTTTTTATTTTGGAATTCTTTATTAGTTTTAAAAATTTTTTCTTTCCCTTATTTTTTTTAAAGACGAATTCCCTATGGAAAGAATATCCTACATAGAAATTTTCCTAATAAAATATTATTTCTTATGAAATTTTTTTATATTTAACTGTAAAGAAAAAACCATTTCAAATTTGGGGAAAAAAATAAACTGAATCTAAATCTGAATCTGAATTGAAAGTTAAACCACGAAACTTTGGGTTTATTAAATCCTCTACCAACCGAACCCATCACCCAAGGTTTCCCCCAAGTAAAATTGTATTTATTTATTTGTTAGTATTTTTTGATAATATGGATTTCCCTTATGGGTTTTTTAAGAAAAAATTTTTTAGATTTTCGCTTTTAGCATTGTAAATTAAATTTAAATTTTTTTAATATTTTTTGCCTGATGAAAGCCCAAATGTCTTTGGCGAAACGTTTCGCATAAAAAACTCCAACAATGACGAGTGTCTTTGTCACCCTGAAATATCAAAATGTATTACCAACTAAGAAAATCAAATAATTAAAATATATATATATATATATATAATATTAAAATTAGGGTAAAAGGGGGTAGGTCCAATGAAAAGTGAAAAATAGATTATTTTCGAATTTTGGGAGGGGGTGGTTTCTTATGTAAAATTGAATTTTAAAGGGGGGTTTGTCCTTTTCCAAAATTTTTGGGTTTTTAGCACTTTTTGCTAGCAAAAAAATTTTGGGCTTTTTTATTTAAAATGCCCAAAAAATAGTTTAGGGCCCCCCTAAAGTAAAGGCCCTTCCCTTTTCAAACCCATCATCAATTTTTGATCCCTCCCTTTTTTAGGATGGCTTCTTTCCCTTTTAAAACCAAAATGGGTCGAAACCCGCAATAGGACAGAGCTCTGGATCCAAATTGGCCCCCCTTTGTTGGCGGGGGACGAAAAGTTTGCTGGGGAGTGAGGTGCCTACGTTAAACGCGGGGGTGAAAGAAGAGGGGAATCCTTCTCCAAAAAACTAGCGGCATCCGGGAGGGTGTTGACAAAACGGGGGTAACCCCCCGTGAGAGACATTGCAAGGATCTGACCCCCTGGTGCTTGCCCCGTGGGGAAAAATCAAACGCCCGTTTGCACCCCAGTGGTTTTTTTTGACCCGGGTCCGTG
>JACEEZ010003902.1:0-27500 GCA_016584305.1 Chionoecetes opilio | reverse complement strand
CTCTCCTCTCTCTCTCTCTCTCTCTCTGTATTTTTGTCTTTCGTAATGTTTTCGCACAGATGTTGAGAGAGAGAGAGAGAGAGAGAGAGAGAGAGAGAGAGAGAGAGAGAGAGAGAGAGAGAGAGAGAGAGAGAGAGAGAGAGAGAGAGAGAGAGACTTGGAATTTCTCTCATATCCCAGTTATCACCTCTGAAACGAGATAACAAAACGAAGGAATGAAGGAAGAAGTGACAGAATGAGATAAGAATGGGGAGGTAGGGAGCAGGGAAGAAGAGTGCAGGAAAGAGAAAGGAAAATAAATGAGATAAACGTAGAATAAAAAAGGAGATGCAAGTATAAAAGATGAGGAAGGAGAAGGTAAAGAGTGTAGAGGGGAAAGAGAAAGAGAAATGGAAGATAACGAAAAATGATGGAGAAAGAAGTAGTAAATTGAGGGGGAAAAAAGGAAGGAAGGATAAAAGAAAAAGTAAAAAGAGCATGACCAGAGAGAGAGAGAGAGGAAGGAGAGAGGAGAGGGTGAGGGAGGGAAGGGAGGAGAGAGTTTTAAGCTATGATACGTGGGGAGCGAAGTTCCCTCTCTCTCTCTCTCTCTCTCTCTCTCTCTCTCTCTCTCTCTCTCTCTCTCTCTCTCTCCTCTCCTCTCTCCTCTCTCTCTCTCCTCTCCCCTTCCCCCTCCCCCCTCTTCCTCTCTCTTCCTCTCTTCCTCCCTCTCCTCTCACCCCCTCCCTCATCTCTCTCTCTCTCTCTCTCTCTCTCTTGTGAAGTTGTAATGATAATATTCCTTGTACAATAATCAGTGTTTGGTAACTTTCCATATCCGGCTCTGTCCCGCGCTTAACGGTGGCTTATCTCCGACCTCGTCAGTCAGTCAGAATCACAATCAGAATTTTATTTCCATTGTTATATTGGCTTTTTTTTTTTTTTTTTACATAGTAAGTCTTACAATATTACTGAATTAAATAATATGTGATAAAGGTAAAATACTGAACATGGTTTAATACGAAAAACTTATTAGAATACATTAAACATTTTGTAAAACATTAAAACCCTAATGAAAACATAAAAAAGAGTCAAACTTCCTTAAAGTTACAATTTAGAAACATACAATAACATTAATAAAAAAGGTGTTAGTTTACATTAAAATACATTTCAGGTATGAACGTCAAGAATTAAGAGTAATAATTGTTTAAGTAAAAGGTGATTTTTCAAGTGACTTTTAAAAGTAAGTAAGGAGGTAGCATCTCTAACTTCGCTGGAAGGCTGTTCCAGAAAGCAGGTCCAGCCACATGAAGGGACCTTGTTCCCAAGCAAGTGTTACATTTTGGCACATGGAGTTGCTGCTGTTGCCTAGTGCTTACTGGTTGTTCATACATATCTCTCACTTTGAGCAATGGAAACAACCAGTCAGGTAATCTATTCAAAATTAACTATAGTATAGACGGGTACTCCTAGCTCAAAGTAGTATTTTTCATTAATTTTCAGCCAGCCAAGGTCTTTTAAGTAGGTTGTGACATGGTCGTGCTTTACAGCCCCTCCTAAAGCTACTTTTGTTGCAAAGTTTTGAAGCCTTTGCACAGGTTGAATCTGTGTGATGTTGGATGCTCCCCACATCTTGATACCATAATTCAGTATACTTAGTGTTACGCCCCGTCTGGGGAGAGGGGGCGAAACGGGGGGTGAAGCTCCTGTTAGCGGACCCCCCACCCGCTACGGTTCTTCCAATCGGTCGCTGACATGGCATGACAACTAATCCCCAGCAACCCTACCTGTAGGATGCCGGGTTGGGCATATCTCCATGTACTATGTACTTACGTTTCACATTAAACGGGGCAGTGCCCCCTGGCGTCGGAAATACGGGGAGCTTGCATCCCCAGGCCGGTAAAAGCCCCGGCATTGCCGGGAGGCAACCCTCCCTGTCCCCCCCCCGAGGTCCTTGGCTTGTTACAGGTCCCCCGGGGGCATCCTTGATAGCCCGCCCTGTCATGCACATAATACTGCGTATTAATACTGCGTATAATATTCAATCAATCAATCATTGGGGGCATACGCCGGGGGGCGCGTCGCCTCGCCCACCCTACGACGCCACTCCCGGGGGTTACCACGCGCGAGTTCCCATGCAGGCTCCTTTCCCATACCAAGCAGCTCTCGACAAGAAACATCAACTTGCCCCAGCCACGAGCCTTGTGGGCGCCACCTTGGCCTCCTCCACGCCGGATTGTCTCTTACAGATACAACCCGATGGGAAGGATCGGTTTTAGGGTAGCGTGCCACATGCCCATATAGCCGAAGTTGGCGCTGACGGACTATGCAGGTAATAGGCCTCGATTCAGTCTCACGGTGCAATTGCTGATTTGACACGTAATCATCCCAGCGATACCCCATGATTCTGCGAAGACACTTATTACCAAAGGCATTGATTCGTCTCTTCAAGTCACTATTTAGTGTCCATGTCTCACAACCATAGAGTAAGACAGGGATCACAAGCGACTTGAAGATCCGGATCTTTGTCCTCCTGCATAGGTACCGACAACGCCAAATACTCCCGCTGAGCGAGTCCATAACACCGTGGGCTATGCCAATCCGTCGTAAGACTTCTTGACGTGACCCGCCGTCATTATGGACTGCGCTACCAAGGTATGTAAAACTTTCCAAGATCTCAATGTCCTCGCCACACGCATGAACAGACTGTACTGCTTCATCTAGTAAGTCTCCAAACACCTGGACCTTGGTCTTGAGCCAGGAGACCTCAAGTCCCAAAGGCTTTGCCTCCTCGTGCAGCGCCTCGAGAGCCATCACCAGGACCTCCAGCGACTCAGCAAAGATTACTGCATCATCGGCAAAAACAAGATAAGTGATCTTGGTGTTGCCGACGGATGCTCCACAATCACTTTGATCTACAACCTTGTCCAATACCCAGTCCATACAAGCGTTGAAAAGTGATGGGGCAAGGACGCACCCTTGCCTCACTCCTGTATTCACAGGAAAGAAGCTGGATACACCTGCCCCACACTTCACATCACTCTCAGTCCCAGAATACAGATCAGTTATCAAAACAATAGTCCTTGCAGGAATCCCTCGAAGTCGCAGAAGATCCCAGAGTGACTCACGATGCACTGAGTCAAACGCCTTCTTGAGATCAACATAGGCTGCAAGCATCCCCTGTCGAAACTCACGTCGGCGTTCCACCAGGACACGAAGCGCTGGTATACGGTCCGTTGTTGACTTACCAGGCGTGAACCCAGACTGCTGAGGTCTCTGATGCTTCACCAGATGACTGCGAATTCGTGTCAGCAATAGATGGGCAAGCACCTTGCCTGGTACGCTGAGCAGTGTAATACCGCGGTAATTGTTGCAGTCCTGACGGTCCCCTTTCCCTTTCCAGATAGGGACGACCAGCCCCCTTTTCCAGTCAGGAGGAATGGTACCTGATTGCCACACGGCAGTCAGGACAGCATGCAACCCGCGGATCATGGCCTCACCCCCAGCTTTGAGGAGCTCCGCACTGATATTACAAACACCAGCTGCCTTTCCACCCTTCAACTTTGCTACAGCCTCTCTGACTTCGTCAAGAGAGGGTGCGGTTTCGTCAATGGGAGGATCGGCATCCACTGCCTGTAACCCAGTGGTGTGAAGCTGCTCAGTTGGAGGGTCCACCGTGAACAACTGCCCAAAGTACTCAGCTCAACGATAGTATAATATTGCTTATCAATAATATATGCGTATAATTAATACATCACCATCTGCCGCGTAGCCTCCTGGTAGACCTGTGGTACTTGTGGGAATTTATAGTCATATACATACAGGGTGTAACACGAGTTTCTGCAAATATTGATACAGGTGAAAGAACATGTAATTCTAAGCACAAAATATTCTATAACCATATGCTTTTTGAAGCTTCCTTTAGACGTGAGATGAAGTTAGAAAAATTAGCGCGGCCAGTAATTTCACCATGGCAGGCGGTTGCCGTTCGGTGACATTTTGAATGATTTAATCATAATGTTTACTAGTAATGGAGCATTACATTATCTTATAACAACACAATTGGTATTAATGGACATGTTATTACTAAATAAGCAATACATGAGAACAGCAGGGCTGTAATAAACAATACTGTAAAAGGCTAAGTGGCAATGCGTCGGGACGGGGAGGAAGGAGGGACTAGGCTGCGAGGCCTCACGCCGATCAGCTGAGTCACGTGTTCCATCCTACCCCTCCCTGACACGATGTCATGTAGCCGTATACAGTATTGTTTATTACAGCCCTGCTGTTCTCATGTACTGCTTATTTAGTAATAACATGTCCATTAATACCAATTGTGTTGTTATAAGATAATGTAATGCTCCATTACTAGTAAACATTATGATTAAATCATTCAAAATGTCACCGAACGGCAACCGCCTGCCATGGTGAAATTACTGGCCGCGCTAATTTTTCTAACTTCATCTCACGTCTAAAGGAAGCTTCAAAAAGCATATGGTTATAGAATATTTTGTGCTTAGAATTACATGTTCTTTCACCTGTATCAATATTTGCAGTAACTCGTGTTACACCCTGTATATATTTAATATGAGTCTTACCTAATCAAAACTCAGCTTCTATCTCATTCCGACACAATACCCCAGCTAATCAACTAACTAGGATACTTATCGGTGGATATTAGGGTTGAATTACGTAGGCTTGATTAATACTGCCTGTTCCGTGATCCGAAGTGGTCAGCGCTTGATCGAGGCCGCCCGTGAAGTGCGGAGGCGGAGGCGTTAGTTGTTTTCAAGGCGTCAATCGGTTTTCACACCAGTAACTTGACGACGCGGCGAGATATTCAGTATGTCGTATTTAACACGTCCTTTGATTTAACACTTATATGTACAAAATTAACGTATGTACAAATATCTTCATTATAATAAGAGAAGAGATGATGATCCCATGAGGGCTGGAAGTGTACTGACTTTCCGTGGGCAGCGGCGAGGCCCGGCTACTAATTCTTAGCCACGTGTATAATTCCTTGTGGCCTAGAATCTAATGACGATAGCCAATGACCACGCTTCAAACCAAGGTGCTAATATAAGGTGCAAATGCTTAATATTACTGGGAATGTTAATTTATTCTATCCCAGCACTTATCACTTACTCAAATTACCTTAGTTATTACCCAGTACCATTTTAATTACATATATACAATCCTACGCACCCCTATGACGAGCGGACAATAACTCCCTCACTAGAGGGGGGAAACAAACCACCACTCTTCCAATTATGAGAGGGTGGTTGGTGGATAATTTCCACAGTACTCAAGGGGTCCTAAAACCCTGCTGCGTGCGTCTCGCGCAATGCCCCCGGGGTCCCAAGGGGGTCCAGAAGAGAAGCCACAGGGGCGGGTGTGTTGCAGGACGTCGTGGCACCCATAGAGCTGCACGTACCCGCCCCGTGGGGCAATGCGGGGCGATCCTTAAAACCCCGCCGTGTGTCTCGCAATGCCCCGGGATCCCAGGGGGGACCCAGAAGAGAAGCCACAGGGGCGGGGGTGTTGCAGGACGTCGTGGCACCATAGAATTGCACGTACCCGCCCCGTGGGGCAATGCGGGACGATCCTTAAAACCCCACCGCGTGTCTCGCAATGCCCCGGGATCCCAGGAGGGCCCAGGCGGAACCACAGGCGAGAAGCCACAGGGGCAGGTGTCTTGCAGGACGTCGTGTTGCACCTGCCCCGGGGGCAAAGCAGAGCAGCGGGCGTCGGGGCGTCGTTTAGGGGCGAGGCAGAGTGGGACTCAGTTCCTACCCGAACACGCGCGCCGCCCCAAGAGGTCGTGAAGGAATACACGTACACGTATACTCGCGCGCCGCACTTAGACAAGACACTAGTCTCGTGGTCACGTAAGAGATCACCGCGACGCAGGCCTGCGTGTGCACGCACTCACGTCTAGATAGATTCTGTCTCCTGTCCTGCGTTCAGAAGCTCAGCCAGCCCTCGCAAGTGCAGCTGGTCTGCATGTGTTTGGGTACAGGTCAGAGGTTATCTTCAGTGTGACAGTTAATCGTCTAATGTGTGAAGTGAGAGGTGTGAGTGGATGGTTCCTTGATCGCTGGCAATACTGTTGGATCAGCAATATAAGCAATGCCTTTCCACTTCTCCCCATTTCTTGTTCCTTCTTCTTCTCTTCCTGCATCTTATTCCTCGCTTTCTCTCTCCTTTAGTCCTTCTCCCTATTCCTTTTCTTGTGGACGGACCCTCAGCTGAGGTCAGCAAATCTGCAGGTGGCTGCTGCTCACCCCTTGCTGGCTGATAAGGATCTGTGGTGTCGGCGAGTCTTCCTCGCCTCCCCTCCTTGGGCTACCATCATCAGCGATTCTTCCTCTTCCCTTATTTATTCTATCTCCTTCCTTATACCTAGTTCCTCTGTCCCCCGAACCCTCACACTTAGGACCAGTACGTGACTGTATTATGGAAATCCTGGTGGTCTGGTTAAAATGACCTCGAAGTCTGTTTGTGTGGACAATGGTTCGATAGGTTATCCTGTACAATGCATTTACGTGTTCATTAAACTGCATATGGTTGTCAAAGTGTATGCCTAAGTTCTTTAAGGATCTACTAGGGGTGATGAGATTCCCGTCAACATGCATGCGAATGTCAGGGGGAATCTGTGATAAAAGTCCTTGTTCCTACAAACATACATAGGGTCTTTTTGGCGTTTAGCATTAGACCATTCCTGTGGAAATACAGTTGCGCTCTCTTTACTGATTCTTCGCTCCTAAGCATCAACGTCTTGTATATCGTCAATATTCCCTGTGTGTATAAACTGGGTGTCATCAGCATACTCTATTATTTCGCACTCAGAAAAGAAAGATGAGAGATCATTTACATAAATTATGAATATAATGGCACCTAGTACAGACCCTTGGGGAACGCCATAAGATATTCCAGTCTTTTCAGATATGCATTTTTCACTACACACTGATCGTGTTCTGCCACTAAGATAGCTTTGAAACCAGGAGTCGATGTTTAACTTCGAAAATGTGTTGATTAATATCTCGTGACTGACGCTGCCAAATGCGTTGGACAAGTCACAGAGGGGTAATATGGGAAACCGTTTTCTATCGATATTCGTATATAACTTGTTTGAAAGTTTTCAGAGAGCTGAATTAGCGGACCTCACTTAGTACAGTCAGCACTCTACTCGACCGTAGACAGTCAGCACTGTCAGACTCAGAGTTCAGGAGCCGTATTCATATTTTTGTTTGCTACCGTGCTTAAAAGTACTACCACCTAACAATGATGGTCAGCAAGGTCAAAGTTATTCATACAACTTTGACGAAATGCTTTTAACGTTAGAAAGATTAGCCAGCGTACGTAGCCATACTCTGCTAAAGGTAGGAATAGATATCGGGCATCGGATATAAAGGATGATTTGTCGCTTAAGTAACAATAAGAATATTTTCATGGTTAATTTAGAACTTATTTTGTTGTAATTTTAACATTTTTGATTCCATAAACACAAAAATGGGATAAACTAATCGATGTTGGAGGTTTGGGGCAACTCATTCAAGCATCAACTTGCCACATGGATGATTGCGGTGGCCGCCAACATTGGATGTCCGCCTCTACAATCTCCGCCTGAACCACACAAAACTTACAGTTCACATGCACCGCCTGCGTTTGTCCCCTGACCCTCGATCACTCCCCCTGGTGCAGGACCCTCCCAGAGACCATTGAACACTTGCTGCTGCAGTGTCTAGGTTTCCACTCCCACCGCGTTGTTCCCACTCTCAACTTCGGGCCCACGTCACCCCCTTTCCCCTGTCCACCCTGCTGGCGTCCATCCCTCACGACAACACTGTCATCCGCCTCTTCTACACCTTCCTGAAGAAGACAGCCACGCCTGTTATAGCCTCACAGGACCTCGCCAGGGTTCACAGGGTTCCTTATATTCTCGCAGCTCTAAACAACGCCAATAACAAACATTAAAGGTAAACACCACCCCGTATTGCGTTTACGACATAGCTGCTTGTTACATACTTTCGGTGTCCAATTACTTGGTCAATTTACACATCATTAAATTGCTGACCAAGTCTTTCATTTCAACCGTAATATACTATAATACTCTCACTCTCTCTGACAATAGTGTCCTTAGCGATGTCCAATATCAATATATAACTTGTAAGGGGGAAATCACCAGCATGGGAGGAGGATATGAAGGGGTGTGTGGCGAGGGTTGGGGGATTTGAACAAAGACGGGGATAAGATTAAGATAAGATTTTCATCCTATCTAGACACTTTGCAAGTACCAACTACAAGGTTATTGACTATACAAAGCGCCGCCACGTCAGCACGAACTAGGCGGACTCGAACCGCTGACCGAATGCACAGGGACGCTGCACATTGCGAACTCACGTCTCTACCAACCTTGCCACCCTGACGGGCTCACAAAGACGGGGAGGGTGGACAGACATAGCGATGGAAGGTGTAAAATTGAGGGAAAGGAGAGATAATGTAGAAATAAGGAAGGATGGAGGAATGGGAGGAAGAAGATAAGGATTATACGTGTGTGTTTGTAAACAACATAGTTGCAAACACTCCCCCAAGTACGCATCAGTGTTACAAGATCACGGGAGTATGTGTGGGAGTACCCGTGGCAGAATAAAATAAAAATTTTGTTTAGAGAAAATATAACACGGCACAAATCCCTTATAATAGTCCGGCAGCTACCAGACTCAACCTTGTTTTAAGGTTTTAGGGTTTTTTTTTCAGTGGATTTTGTTTGCCCATATATCCAGTTTGAAAAATATCTTGGTTGGCTCGCTGTCAACCTTGGGCAATTAGAGATAATTAGCATAAAACATAATGGCCACCAATTATATATCAAAATACATAATATACCATAATTCCCTTACAAATTGACATAACCGGTCAACCAATACATGGATTCCAGGGTATTTTGACCCAGAAAATTCATTTCTGGTATTTTAATTTCCAAAATGACCACCATTTTCGAAATGGCTGCCTATATTTTTTTATTTTTTTTATATTTATACTATAGTATATATACTATAGTATAAAAGAATAATACTTGTTCAACATGAAAGTAATAAAGATTGACAGTTTTTTTAGTCAGATCGTTTTGAGTCCTCAATTTCTTATGGGCATATATGCATAATTCTTGAGGTAATTAATAATCATCCTCATCAACTGCTGTTCGTGTTTGATCATTGCAACATTCAATGGAGGATTGACAAGCACAAAACATTGTGCATGGTAGCCTCGACTTGTTACATGCGCATCTTGAGGACTTACATGGCTGTTTACTTGAACATGTGCATCTTATCAACTTTAGTATATGATTCGGTGCTAGCTGAACATTGGTAGGGACTGTTGTAGGCAGCAGTGACTTTGTTCTGTTTTCTTTGATCCATCCATAACTTTTGGGTTCCAAATCTGGTGGATCTAGTTGCAGGGCATTCTTCCATATGCATGTTTGCAGATGAGCCCGCTTGACATTCTCAATGAAGGCCTCTGTAGTAGGTGGAAGAGAACATAACTTGGGAGTAACTGTTGCTCCCGACTTCCCCGTTCTTGAAGTCCACACACTTACTCTGGCCTCAGACATAGAATTGGTCTTTGATTGTCCATAACAGGAAGCTATGAATTGTGTTGCCTGTTCCAACATCTCAGGCCAGTTGGCCTCAGCATTACCTATCATATCCAGATTCAGACCTATTTTCAGTACTTTCAACATCTTTCCTTTTCCTATACCAAAACATGCTGCCACTGTATCACATCCAGTAAGAGCATGACCTGCCAATATTGCTGGAATTATTTTCGGGTGTTTCTTTACAGTGGCCTGGATATCAACAACAGTTCTCTCTTTTACAGGTGATTCCATAAACATTGGTGTTTGTATGCCTTGTTCCAGGTAATGATAAAGAAGAAGTGCATAAACATCTGTATCATCTGCAAGAACAGTGACAGATTGCTGCTGAGCTACAGCAACTGCTATAGCCTGCTGCACAATGATGTCATAAGCTTTTTCATGAGTGGTTGCCATGTCAGCTCTTTCCACAATTGTACCACTGCAACTTACTTCTACAGGTATTTTGTCCTGACTTGTTATCAAAAGTTTGTACTTTGTTGTATTCTTCTGAATGAAATCTGTGTCATTCAGAATGTTGTCGCAAATAATATTGGTCAATTGCTTCTTGTTTTCTGTCATTGTAAGGGCAAGCTTCTGAGAAGGCAGAGGCACTGTGGGACTTAACTTAAATACGCGGCAGCCTTCATTCCCTCTACAGGTCCTTGTAGAACATTTTGTACTGAAATCCTCATATCTGTCAAAAGATCAAAAACACATCTTCAGTTTTCAGCCTCTGTTCTATGTGACTTTTGAATTTATCTACATAATCAAGTACCACAGGCTGTTTAGTTGGACTTGATGCTGGCCAATGAGGAATCCACAGGAGGGCACAACCATCAATGACTGTGCATACTGACTTCTGAGTCAACTGTCTGTTTGATACATCTATCCTTGTCTGGGTTTTCAAGACTGATTTTGATTTAGAGACTCGTATTTCTCCTGATTCAGTAAAGTGTGGGGACTGGTGAGAGCTCATATGACAGAACCTCTTTAATATCTATATCTCTGGAACTAGCTTGTAGTCTCATCACTTCTTTCTTCTTCGAATCTGTGCATTTAAGCTTCCAAACAAAATAGCATTCTTCCTCCATACTGGCTTTGCTTCATATACATGTACACTTCAATTGTAAATTGTAAGCTGTAGCAAAAACTTACACTAGTACCAATCTAACACATAGAACACTGGTCTCTGTTAAAGGCCGAGGGTTTATCGCACTTATCCTTTTACCACCTTTAACAGTATGCACTTTCATGTATGGGATACAACTAGGTTCACACAGTTTATGTACTACTCCTAGCCCGATCGTTCATCCAGTGCCATATAAGTCCCGTACAATTTGTACACCATCCGAATGAATTAAGCCCCTTCATTCTTGGCTCGGCTCTCCCGCGTTGGCACACCCTGTCTATTCAGGTACGGTTATCTAACTTAAATGGGGCAAATTAGATAACATTTGGGACATTAAGTTACATCTTAGCTGACACTGAACCCCATGCTGGGTTTCCCAGCAGTGAAGTCACCAGTGTGCCCTGGTAGTGCAAGGACATTCACTCCTTTATGATAAACAATAAACAGAGAAATAAAATGCCACACAACAAATAGATGTGAGGATTACGAGGAAACAAACACGTGAGGATCAATCACCTATACATATCTGATGTGAATTTAGCATGTACAGGCATCCCTAGTTTTCAAAAGTTTCTATTAAAAACTATACACACTGCACCTTCAGAAAATTTCATGAGTAAATGTACAAAATAGTAAAATATACTAGTAAATTAACAAAGTGTACGAATCATACATACGTCAAAATTACGATTTGTACACTTCAATTTCTTATTTGTTGGGCAGCCATTTTGAAAACGGTGGCCATTTTGAATTTGTAAATACCAGAAATAGATTTTCTGGATCAAAATACCCTGGAATTCATGTATTGGTTGACCCTCTGTGTGAATTTTCAAGGGATGTATGGTATTTTATGTATTTTGATATAATTTTGGCGGCCATTTTGTTTTATGCTAATTATCTCATATTGCCTAAAGCTGACAGCGAGCCAACATATATATTTTTCAAACCGGATATGTTGGCAAACAAAATCCACTGAAAAAAACTGAAGACCCCAAAACAAGGTTATAAGAAAACTGTACTTGTGGCTGCCGGACTATAAGACGGTGAGAAGAGAAAAAACCACAACCCTTCCCTCTTTCTGGAAGCTTAACGCCCAAGAAACTCAATGCGTCGCACACCATTGCTGCACCATCGACTCGTATTCTCTGGCGGACCCTTGTGGCGATTACTTGTACAATAACACCCACAAGGGTTCACTAAGCACGGAAATCACTTCACATCCCAATGGGCTGACCATTGTGTGTGTGGGAGAGAGAGAGAGAGAGAGAGAGAGAGAGAGAGAGAGAGAGAGAGAGAGAGAGAGAGAGAGAGAGAGAGAGAGAGAGAGAGAGAGAGAGAGAGAGAGAGAGAGAGAGAGAGAGAGAGAGAGAGAGATCTATATTATTAATTTTCAAGGAATATCTTCACATAATACGTGACTTTTCAGGAGAAAAAGGTTCAAATAATAAAAACAACTTTACAATAGAAGAACAATAACAGTTGTGCCTTACATCAGAGACTGCTCAAATAGAGCTCAAATAAAGTGGAGAGTTAGCCAAGCGTTGACTAACTGACAAAAAGTTTGAATCTTACATCCACGATGAAAATGGAATCGGAATTATACCGGAATTAAACATGTTCCAATACAAAAGTATAAATTAGTATATCTATAAGAGATCACAGATACGCAAAATAAAAAACCCAGTAAGGTATTAATTGGCAAGAGACATCCCAATACCACATACTATTTAATTATAGAGAACCAGAATATGCTGCCGGAGACTACGTGAGTGTGACAATGTAGCGAAAACAAATGTTATAACATTCACTCTGGATGCACCGAGTTATATGACAGACGTGCTGCGACCTCCTACACCTCCCTCTTTGATGTATCACGTCACATTACGACTAGGCAATACACTAGGTCATAGCCACTGTTGTACATCGCCGCTGTGTTCCCGCGTCCTTATATTTACATTGTGTCGTGTAAATTATATTTATTTCAACTTCTTGCCTGCAATAACCATTTAAATTTTTTTTTGTTCCGGTACAATATAAGTTGAATAAATGTTCTGTCCTGTATCGTATGAACAGATCAATACCGGCCTAAAATGTGGCAGCAATTACACCAACTGAGAGTTTATATGCAGCAACAAGTATATTATTTGATGCAACAACAGCACAAAATTACGGTAATGAACATCATAGTTCAGCGTAGTTGCACACAAAATTAATATGTAGCAGCATACATACACATACATACGGGTATGTATGCGTTGATCAACGTGAGGGAAGAGGAAGCCCATGGTGTATGACCTGTCACTTTGTGAATAGAAAAGGTCAAACAGCGTTTTTCCTCACACTAATGAGTACAACATACTGAGGCACAAAGGCAGGTGTTGGTAAACAGATGTACCGCTGCCTGCTGCCACTCACCTTGCCTAGCGTAGATACGCGCCGACCACTGCAGCTGACACTCTGCCCTTCCTTGATGCCAACACGCAGAAAAGAAAGATAAAAAGGAGTACTTCACAAAATAGGGCAGGTGGGTTGCGACTTGATTGACTGCCTGCCTCCAATGTTTATGATTGCTTTGTATACATTGTGTTGCAATCGTCAAATATCACCAAAAAATACATTCATTAGATATATAACAGTTTTTGGGGTAAGGCAGACAGAGAAAGACTGTTTATATGTTTATACTTGCATTCTGTATGCACTCTTGTCCCGGGCTTGGATTGGATAATAGTTTTCAATACAATACAGAAAACTCACTCCCCAAGAAGCCTGATATATTCGAGTATGGTGGGCGATGATCATGAAACAACAGCCAATCATCTTCTATAACAACCCGAGCAATTTCGCTTCTAATATATTGCATCACTATATATATATATATATATATATATATTATTTATATATATATATATATATATATATTGACTTTCAGGTATTGGTAAACTACTGATTTAAAAACTTTCAAAATTCCATTACGGACAAGCTCTGGCGATGTGTGGAAAAACAACAACACATCGTATGACATTGGCGTGACAGAAACAACTAACTATCCTCTGTCTGTAATAAGCCGACAAATTCCGCTTTAAATATATTACATCACTAATATGGGAATAAAAAGAATAAATTCCATTTGAAATTGAATAGATTGCATTTCATTTCATATAATTCATAGAATCTTTATAAAAAACGGTCATACTTCAATTTAGGACAATATTTTTCGATATGTAGAAAAAAATCCACATCGTAAATAAATTAAAATAAGCCAATGAAGTAAGTCGACGTGAGTTTCGACAGGGGATGCTTGCAGCCTATGTTGATCTCAAGAAGGCGTTTGACTCAGTGCATCGTGAGTCACTCTGGGATCTTCTGCGACTTCGAGGGATTCCTGCAAGGACTATTGGTTTGATAACTGGTCTGTATTCTGGGACTGAGAGTGCTGTGAAGTGTGGGGCAGGTGTATCCAGCTTCTTTCCTGTGAATACAGGAGTGAGGCAGGGGTGCGTCCTTGCCCCATCACTTTTCAACGCTTGTATGGACTGGGTATTGGACAAGGTTGTAGATCAAAGTGATTGTGGAGCATCCGTCGGCAACACCAAGATCACTGATCTTGTTTTTGCCGATGATGCAGTAATCTTTGCTGAGTCGCTGGAGGTCTTGGTGATGGCTCTCGAGGCGCTGCACGAGGAGGCAAAGCCTTTGGGACTTGAGGTCTCCTGGCTCAAGACCAAGGTCCAGGTATTTGGAGACTTACTAGATGAAGCAGTACAGTCTGTTCATGCGTGTGGCGAGGACATTGAGATCTTGGAAAGTTTTACATACCTTGGTAGCGCAGTCCATAATGACGGCGGGTCACGTCAAGAAGTCTTACGACGGATTGGCATAGCCCACGGTGTTATGGACTCGCTCAGCGGGAGTATTTGGCGTTGTCGGTACCTGTGCAGGAGGACAAAGATCCGGATCTTCAAGTCGCTTGTGATCCCTGTCTTACTCTATGGTTGTGAGACATGGACACTAAATAGTGACTTGAAGAGACGAATCAATGCCTTTGGTAATAAGTGTCTTCGCAGAATCATGGGGTATCGCTGTGATGATTACGTGTCAAATCAGCGATTGCACCGTGAGACTGAATCGAGGCCTATTACCTGCATAGTCCGTCAGCGCCAACTTCGGCTATATGGGCATGTGGCACGCTACCCTGAAACCGATCCTTCCCATCGGGTTGTATCTGTAAGAGACAATCCGGCGTGGAGGAGGCCAAGGGGGCGCCCACAAGGCTCGTGGCTGGGGCAAGTTGATGTTTCTTGTCGAGAGTTGCTTGGTATGGGAAAGGAGCCTGCATGGGAACTCGCGCGTGGTGACCCCCGGGAGTGGCGTCGTAGGGTGGGCGAGGCGACGCGCCCCCCGGCGTATGCCCCCAATGATTGATTGAATGAAGTAAAACATCATAATGGATGAGTAAATCAGTAAAGAGAGTGATAAAATATTTTCATTAATCAAATAATAAATCGTGAAAGAAGAACTGGCACTTTGCATGTACAAGAGAAAAAATTGTACATATAAATTCAACCGAGAAAAAATAATGTACGCTTTGTAGCACACACTCGCCAACAACATCAAGGACACAATAACAAGAGGGCGTGGCACCACAACCCGGCAGTCTCCTGCTGACGCACACCTTCCCGCTGCTTCACCCTGGTCGAGTTCGTATGGGTTGGTGCCTCTTCACACAACTGAACTGAATATTTTTGCCTTGAAACGCTACATATCTTAGATTTTTTGTATGATATTTTAGATAAAGTATGTACATTGAAAGGCAATACAAAAATTATCTAAAATAGCACTTTTATACTTAGGAAATGTCTTGGACATTCTATATTTTTCTACTGTGATAAGACTTTCTGAACCAAAATGCCGAGAATCTGGAACCTTTCGCCCATTTAAGAGGGTCTCCACCGCCGTGACGTCAACAGGTCCGTCCCGAACTGTCCACCTCCAAGCGAGGTACCACCTCCCTTAGGCCTTTTTCACACGAACGGCTTTTGCCGTCCGGTTTCTGCCGCTGCGGCGTGCGGCAGAAACCATGCCTCGTTGCGGGCACTTGCGGTTTCTGCCGCAGGCTCTCTCTCTCAACATCCGCTCTGGTGCCTCAGTCAAGTAAATAAGTCATAAACAATGCCGTCTCTCAATCTCGGAGATCAGCACCTCCGTGTCATGATAATTCAAATTAGCCATGACCCTGAAATTTAAATGCATATGTTTATTGTACAGAGGTATACAAAATAAGTATGTAAAGACTTAAATTTTCAATATACATTATTGAAAGTTCACATGAAGGAGAATATAGTGCATACCAGCTTTTCCAGTGAGGCAGACGAGGTGGTGGTGTGCTCTTCCTCCTAATGTTGACCGACAACTGACCACCCGATGACCCGCCGCACGCGGGAAACACCGGATGTGTGAAGGCGCCCATAGCAACACATTACCACCCAAACCGTTCGCCGGCATTTCTGCCGTTGCGGTCTTGCTGGCAGGACGGCAGGGTGCGGCTGCCGCAACGGCAAAACTGCCGTCCCGGCCCAGTGTGAATACTCCCATAAGAGTCAATAGAAAGCTAAACCGTGCGGCAGACACCGGACGGCAAAAACCGCTCGTGTGAAAGAGGCCTTAGGGGAGGCGGTAGCAGAGTGTAGCGTCATCGATTGGCGTTCTCGAAGATCCGAGTTCGATCCCGAGTGAAACCCATAAATCCACTTACAATAGTTCTGCACCGTCAAGTGGCCTAAGAACAGCCATATGCTGTCCATTAACTCTACCTTCGATTGCGAGTGCATCGGAGGACACAGGGGGGCGGCATGAGCCTTTAATCACAGGTGTCACTATAAAAATCCTACCTGCGCCACCACGGGCGAGGGCCAGCTATCACAGCCCTCAAGTGAACCTCCATGGTCTACCATCCGAGCCCTGGAGGTCACTGCCTACAGGCGCTATAGGCATAAATGTAAAAAAAGAAAAGAAAAAAAAAGCGCAGTGGCCCCAATTCCATAATAATTTCAGATGGGAAATAGCCACAAGAGGCGGATCCAATTTCAGCGACTGTGCCCGGGAAGCATATCGTTTTCTGGAAGAGTATGTGGCGTTTACTCATGAACACGTCAGGTTAGGTTAAATAAAGTTACGGATAGGATAGGATAAATTGTATATGGCTCACATGTGTAACTTTGCGTGGGAATCACAATGAAGGACTATTTTCGAGAAAATCCTATGGTTAGTTTCGGAGCTACAGCCAAGCGTCTTCACTCGGAAACCATATACTCCCATAGCCATAGAGAACGGGAATATGCGCCCGGGAATACACGCCCAGTATTGCCACCCATGGTAAAGGTAAAGTTGGGGCCATACGCTATGCTGCGCGTGGCCAATGGTGCTCATTTCCGTGTCATTAGCCCTTTGAACCCGTGGTGGGTGAGGACCCATTACCCCGGGAAACAGGGCTGGTGTAACATCCGGGTTACCACAGTTACCTTCCCCAGGCTTCCCCAGGTACCCATTTATCAACCCCGAAAGGGAGGAAGAACAGCTGTTTTGGCTGGCCGCCGACTTGCCCTGGACCGGATTCGAACCAGGGCCCGCAGATTCGTAGCCAGGCACGCTAGCCACTGCACCACGGAGGTGACATTCTGTCGCATTGGCTATCCACTAACACTCCATTGCAACAAGGAATAAGCCAAGATGGAAAACTGTTGTCAGGGCGCCGAGGAAGCGGCTCGTGGGGAAACTGCGTAAAATGTGTGTTGGGATAGAAGAGAAGAAAGAGTACAGGTGAATAAAACAGCTTTGGTGTGCTCGCCATTTAGCCGTCGCTAATCACAGGGCAGCAGCCGGGTCAGCTGAAAGAGAGGAAAAATAAACGTTCATTGGAGCCGCATTTTCTGTTTACTTTTGTCTCTGATAATGACTCTTTCAAATTAGCACGATCCACATTTAGTTAATTGGAGTCAGAATGCCAGTATGCACTTTGACTTCTTAAAATAATAGAAAAAAAGTGTCCCAACCTGAAGTAATTTATTTCATATAATTTATATCATGTCGTGTGCAAAACACTTGAGTGTGCTGATCAATAAACAAAATTAGATAAATCTACATATATTAGTTTATAATAGAATCCAGATTAATAGAATAGAATCCATTGAAATATAAACTGGAACTATTATGAATGTGACAGAATATCTAACGGTGTTACAGCACAAAAAATTCAGGGAAATAAGCTTACATCAAGTCTATTCCCTTCAATCCGTTACTGTGCACCAAGGATGGACATGACCTGAGCAGCCTATCAACGCTTGACAACGCCTTATAACGTCTCTGTGTGTCATTCATTATCTGGAGAATTTTTTTTTTTTTAAACTCGTGTCTGCTAGGAATGTGTGTGTGTGTGTTGTGTGTGTGTGTGTGTGTGTGTGTGTGTGTGTGTGTGTGTGTGTGTGTGTGTGTGTGTGTGTGTGTGTGTGTCTGTGTGTGTGTGTGTGTGTGTGTGTGTATGTGTGTGTGTAATGATGATAATATTGATAATTAACAGTTTATTTAGATATAGCGTAAGCATCAGGCTGAAGATATACACATATAGGGAGAATGTTTAATTGCTTACATATATAAGTAAGTGGACAATGCTTTCATAGACTTAAACATATATAAGGACATGGACGAAAATACAATTGAATAAAGAGTACCCAGTACGAAAAAGGTGGAGAGGTATGGGGTGCTATAGTACAGTGTGGTACTTCAGTACGACTGTTAAATATATGTTTGCATAGGTCGGGCAGCGTGTATGATGTTTATCATCGAGGGAATGGGACTGCATTTGGAAATGGACTGCATTTGTGTATATAATATATATATATATATATATATATATATATATATATATATATATATATATATATATTTTATATATATATATATATATATATATATATATATATATATAATATATTATATATATATAAATAATATAATATATATATATATAATATATAATATATATATATATAATATATAATATATATATATAATATATAATATATATATATTAATATATAATATATATATATATATAAAATATATATAATATTATATATATATATATAATATATATATATATATATATATATATAATATATATATATATTATATATATATATATATATATATATATATATATATATATATATATATATATATGTATATATATATATATATATATATATATAATATATATATATATATATATATATATATATCTATATATGCTGAGAGAGAGAGAGAGAGAGAGAGAGGAGAGAGAGAGAGAGAGAGAGAGAGGAGAGAGAGAGAGAGAGAGAGAGAGAGAGAGAGAGAGAGAGAGAGAGAGAGAGAGAGGAGAGAGAGAGAGAGAGAGAGAGAGAGAGAGAGAGAGAGATAGCGGCGCCACGATTTATTTAGTTAACGCTAATTTATGCATGGTGCTAATTCATTTATCAGAAAACGAAATATATCAATGTAAAACTGATAAAATGCCGCTTCTATTGATATGTCCCATGTTATAAGTTGTCGCACAAAGTTTTAAATGGCAACGAGTTGAAGTGAATTTTAATATAAGTTCATGCATATTTCTTCAGTCTCACAATGGCATTTATATAATGTGTTTTACTGTGTTTTATGTGATAATCTTATAGACCAGTGGTTCTCAAACTGGGGGTAATTACCCCCGTGGGGGTAATGAAGCCGTTTTTTGGGGGTAACGAGGCACTTTCTAAAAGTAATCGGTCTTTCGAGTAAATTTGTATATAATAATAATAATAAATAAATAAATAAATAAATATAAAATACAGAGGTAAATAAACCAATACTAATATTTATCATGATTATGCAAGTAATAACCCCAGCATTAGTTTTCTTCAATTAATGTAAGCCCGAAAGAAAATGGGAATGCCATGACGAGTATTTGTGATGTAAGGGAGCGAAACATCATGAGCCAGCCCTGTAGGAGCAGTGGCGTAGCTAGGTATTTATCATTGGGGGGGCACCGCTGACTATAGGGGGGGGGCACTAGATCAGCCGAACAAGCCCATACAGCTGGGGAGTTTGGTGGGGACTGGAGACTTACTTTCAGTTACAGTGCCAAGACACCCCCCCCCCCCTTGCATATTTTGCATTCTGACCAATATCAAGAGTATATTTGATGTCGTATGGACTATGGAAGGTTATTACATTTTATTCTAGGAGTGTGTTGAGTACTGTAGGGTATCATCCAGTTGCTGATGGAGAACGAAATAAAGCAGTCATGACCAAAAATGAAATACATATATTACCACTTATACAAAATGGAAATAACATAATTGATACTGAAAATAAAGAAAAATACAGAAGTTTTAAAGCAGCAGGTAAAGATATTTTTTTTCCACTGAGAAAGTGAGAATACATCACGCTAGCAAAATTCTTCTGTTCATGTGGTTCTCAGCAAATTTATCAATAAATACTTCTAAATCAAGGCTAAATCAAAACTCGCCTGCTTTCAATTAACAACACAGCAAGATTATCTAATCCCTCATTGGTCATTGTATTTCTCAGTGTAGTTTTGATTAATTTCAGAGCAGAGAAGCTTCTCTCTGCTGAAGCTGATGACACAGGTAATACTACATAAATTTTGGCCAGTATGTAGAACTCAGGAAATGCCTCTTCATATGGACCAAGAATTCTCACTAAATCTAACAGTGATTTGGGCTTTTCATTGTCACTTACATCCTTATAGCGTCTTTCTAACATGCGTTTTGCAGAGTGCAGCTCATGGTTAAGATCTTCCTCATTAGCACAAGTGCAAGAATAAGTCCAGACATTTTCTCAAAAGATAAGAACTCAGTACTTTGTGGATTCAGTGCTTTCATAAGTTCACATGCTTCATTACTGAAGCGCCTTGTCATTTCTGTTAACATATGATCTAGAATAGGATAAAATTTGTTAATTCGTGTTGAATTCTTAACACTGAAATCGAACTGTTTCCAATATAATCAGTAAAAAACAAAATCCTGCAATTGTGTAGACAGTTTCCTTTTCCCTTTGGGTGATCTACACATTCTACACTCTGAAGTATCAAAACCATGAGCTGCTAGTTTCTCTCAACTTTATCCCACCAAAAGCATCAAAAGAGCTGGTTTCTGACTGCATCTCTTAAAGGTGGGCTCTTACATTTTCAATTAATTCTACAGCTTTTACCGTGTCAAGTTTGGCTAATTGTAGCAAATTTGATAACTGATTTATCCTACCAAGAATATGTGTCATAATGGCTAGCTTCATAGCAAACCCAGCATCTATTTGACCTAAAAGTCTTCTTGTATCAATAGCTCTATCCGCATTGCAGTCATTTGGCTAAACCTTCTAGAACACGCACAACGCCATTTCCCTCTCTCTTTCATTACTTTGCAAGTATCATACCTGCAAGCCCATCTGGTATCTGAAAGTCGTTTTTGCTCTCTAGTTTGCTCATTGGGATACAGTTCCTTTTGCCACATTCAACCATTTTGCATGGACATAAGATCCCCTGATGAATACATACAGTTTTTTTTTCCAGTAACGAGAAGAACTTGCAGCATCTGGTAAAGATTTGACAACATCTATAAGAACAAGGTTTAGGACGATGGGATGACAGTGTACATAGAAAACAAATGGTGCTTCTTGCTCTATGCGTGCTGCTACCACTCCCGTGTGTTGCCACTCATCACTGAGGCACCATCAGAGCCTTATTGACTCACTAAATTGGCCTTGAAATCAATTCCATGACTTTTCCGAACACCAAGTATTTCAATCTGTTAGTGCTTTGCATCTAGCTTAAAAGCAACTTTGCAACTTAACTTAAAAGCTAGAAAAATATATACATTTAACTTAGACTCGGAGGCAGTTCTTTCTTTCAAGCAGAGGAAAAATATTTATTGTATTTGAGGTCGAGGGTAAGTCATCAGTAGAAATTATTCAAAAATACTCCCCTGCATGCTTCCTCAGTCCTACCTAGTGGAACATGGTTTCCCACGCCACACGGCAGCCGTGGCCAAGGGGGTGGGCACCTGGGGGGGCAAACCCTCTTCTTTTTGGGGGGCACGTGCCCATCCCGTAGCTACGCCACTGTGTAGGAGATATTTTTGTTGATTCTACGAACTCTTCAGTGTGTGTTCTACGGTTGATGAGGTAATTTTGCTTCTTGATTATTCTTTTGATTGCAGTAGTAAGGTGTAAGATTGAGGCATTAGTTGTTTAAGCCAGGACACGCGGGAGTGAGCGAGCGACACTACCCTTCCTCCTCCTCCTGCTTTTACCATTTCCCCCATTGCCCTTCCCTCCCTGTCCGCCACACCCTCACCCGGGGGGGGAAAGGGCACATGTCTGCAACCCCTTGCCTACCTGTGTGTGGGCGAGATTGTAGTTCATGACTGTATTAACATAGTTAAGAGGACGGGAGGATCCGATCATATGAGCGACAGGTAGTAGGCCTACTGTACATTTTGTACTGAAGAAGCATCTAACTCGGAGTATCACGCATCTCTGTATATTGGGTCATGGGTTCGTCGACTCTGGGTTTGGTTTGTGTTAGCCATGTGTTTTTGCTGTAGTGGGGCGTGGTTGCTCCATTGGTTAACTAAAAACTGGTAGGTTAATTACATACAAATATTTTTTGGTATCACGGAAAAGAGTTCACGATGGCACCCCGTAAAAAACGCTCCTACAATAAAGCCTTCCCAGTGGGATTTACCAGCATATGTGATAAATCGGTTGAGAAGCCCCAGTGTGTAATTTACTTGAAGGTTTTGACGGCAGAAAGTATGAAGCCAAGCAAGCTAAGAGACCACTTCTGACGATGTCATGGTGAATTAAAAGAGAAGGATATTGCCTATTTTGAAAGAAAGGAGCGTACCTTAAAGTCAACAAAAATTGATTCAGGTGGTCAATATGCACGACAAAATGAATCTGCTGTTTGCTTCGCTTGTTACTTCGTATGCAATTTCTTTGCACATTGCCATAATTGAAAAAGCTCATATTGGTGAGGACCTCGTTTTGCCATGCTGGATCGAAGACATAAGGCTTGTGCTTGGTGAGGAACAAGCAAAAAAGATGAAGCTGATTCCGCTCTCTAATGACACAGTGAAAAGACGCATCACCAAGATGAGTAGTGACATTCTTGAGCAGGTAACAACGGAAATAAAGAGCAGCTCTTCCTTTGCCATTCAACTCGATGAATCTACTGATGTGTCTTAATATTCACAACTGCTTTTATATGCTCGCCATATGAAAGGACATTTAGTTAAAGAGGATTACTTGTTTTTGGAACCTCTTGCTACAAACACACTGGGCAAGGACGTGTTTGAACTATTTTAAAAGTTTTTTTTAAAGATAAAGGTATTGAATGGCAAAACTAGCTGGAATTTGTACAGACGGAGCACTTTCAATGACCGGAGTCCATTCAGTGTTTCAAGCGTGAGTGAGAAATATCGCTCCGCACTTTCAGTTCACAAACTATATGATTCAACGCCATGCATTAGCTATGGAAACTCTTCCTAATGACCTTGCAGATGTTTTGTCAGATGTAGTGAATAGTTAACCATATCATAGTGGTGTTCACGGGAGTGCCGTGAACTCAAGAATATTCAAAACTTTGTCAAGAAATAGGAGCAATCCACAATGTGCTTTTATTTCACACTTAAGTGATCACGGTACTTCAGCTTTATCAGCGTTGTGTTCAGGCTGGTGACATGACAGTCTTTTCAGAACTGACAGCACTACTAACCAGTAGCGGAGAAGAATGTTCATTTGTTGATCTTATTGAAGAGCATCTTAGTCTTATGATTGAGACAATCAGCCGTTACTTTCCTGACCTTGATAGGTGAGGCAAGAGAGCTTGGGTAACTAAACCATTTACTGTTGATGAAGAGGTGATCGAGGACAGTGACACAGCAACAAAGTTGGAATTTCAGCATTAAGAGAGGATAAAACCCTGGAATCATTATCAGAATGAAGAGTTGACTACTTTTTGGGCCAAACTGGAGAAGGAATATCCCTTTCTCTCACAGAGAGCTCCTTATGTGCTCATCCCTTTTGGCACAACTTAGGTGATCACGACCCTCCAAAATGTGCAGGACCTGAGCCCTCAAGGAAAAACATAATAAAAAGCCTACAGGCGCTATAGGCTACAACTATAGGCAATAAAATAACTAAATACATAAACTTTAAAAATAATGATGAATGATAGTAGGGAGGTAGACGAATAAATCGTAAAATTACAACATTAATAGAATAAACTACAACATAAACGATAACAACAGTAATGTCATCCACAACAACAACAACACAAACATCTATATAAAACAAAACAAATATATTAATAATGACAGCTGTACATATACAATCAACACCAGCACCATCGCTAAGATCAACAACAAAATGAACAATAACAACAACCCTGCAATTTCTCGCTAGTTGACGCGTGACACACCACTGTTCACGTCCACAAGTACCGCAAGCTCAGCGCTCAGGCCAGCCGGCAGCGCCACCCAAGACGGGGAGAGCTGAAGCATCACGGGGATTAGCGCGGTGACGTGGCCGAGGCTCCATCGGCCACACAAAGGCGCCCTACAGCCTTGCCGCACCCCTGCCCTTCCTAAATACCCTTCCTAAGCTCCCTGCACTCCGCCTCTATACAAATATTATATGCGGCTTGTCCTGAAACTCCATCCTCGTGGTGCAGTGACGTAGCTACGAGGCGGTGCATGGGGGGGCACGTGCTCCCCCATGAAAATCCTTTGCTCCCCCACTGGCCATGGCTGTCGTATTCTGTATAATGGTCTAATACCCACCACTGATCTGATCTTATAATATATCCTATGTGACATCAGAGTGGCCCCTGAACTCCGCTTCCCTACTTCCGTGGTCCCCATTGATAGATACCTAGCTACGCCACTGCTAACAAAGCAATCCAGTCCTTTAACAGTTTAACCCACAAACTAAGTAGCAAAAAATTAATAAGAGGATATCCTACCAACAATTCTCTGCGACACTGTTAATGAGTTCAAAGCACTAACGAACCCTATCGATATAAGAGTTTAAAAAAATACTACAACAAAACACCAATATTATTACTAACTAACATTTACAGAACAAGAATTATTGGTCGAAGGTCAACAGGTAAGGAAGTGGGAAAGAAATAAGGGAAAGGTTTAGGGTTTCGAAGCAGTGTTAAGTTTCTTGAGTAATCCGGACTATCCGGTACAAGCGACAGTCGAGAGCGAGCCGGCTAGGAGGCGGGACGCGTGCACGTGCACGCAGCTGGGAGGAGGAAAAGGAGGGATATTTTTAGGCCAAACACAATGCTTCTACCTTATATAACGTCAGATCAGCTATAGCCAGGGGCGTAGCTACGGGGGCCTCGTACCTCCCCATGAGAATCCGGAGCCCCCAGGTGTCCCCCCCTCTGGTCATGGCTGCCAAAATCTTCTTGGACTTCGGACTGACGACGATTATGCCCTTTTACCCTTCTATGTGGCATAAGAATGCCCCCTGACCCCGCTTGCCATAGTGCCTCCCCATACACAGCTGTACCCCCATTGATAGATGTATAGCTACGCCATTGTCGTAGTGGCTTGTCTACGGTGCCGTGGCGGTTGACCCTTTTGACAATAATTAAAGGCACCACTAACACATTGTGGCGTTATTTCCATTTATGTGAAGTATTTGCTTTTTTAGGCTTTGTATTATTACAGGGATATGGACACAGTGATTCAAGCACGATTACAAAATGACGTCAATCTCTCTAGCGTGCATTTTACCAGCAGAGTTCGTAGGGACCTTAATTCCATAGCATACACATGTTGATCCCGCCCCAGGTCCCCTCCTCTCCCGTTTGCATCCCTCCCCTCCTCGTCATTTATTTTTTCCTGTTACAGCTATGCCTCCCTCGCTAGCTGCTCTGCGCCGATGCCTCACTTCTAATCTTATACCTGGTGCGCGCAATTAATCAACGTTCAATATTACACTAACTCATTACTTTTTTTTTATCAGTGCATTGAACACTCCGATATTTACTTCACGTTATTATTGATTTTACAATTAGCGTTTTGCTTTGTATCTTGTTCTTATTTCTGCCACCACACATTTTGTCCACGCATTTACTGAGAGTTTTTTTCCGTTTGCAAGGATATCCACATATGATGATTGATGCCGCCTCTCCATTGGTGCCGCCTCTACTACTACTAAACTTTCATCTTCATAAGAAAACGTTTCAGGCTATCGCGGTTTCTTTGAAGTACCAGACTTTTCTCGTATGTTTTGAGCTATTTCTTCCAGTATTTCTCACATATCCACATATTTATACAGGACATATCATAGGTCGTATCCAACACTACCCTCACCCATCAGCACACTCACCCATCACCACTCTCACTTATCTCACCACTAACGCTTTCTCACGTTCTCCCCACCTAACCCGTGCGCATATTAACAATACGCTTGCTTTTTCGGCAGACCCTTCAATCCCCCCCCCCCACCCCGCATTGGCGCCTCCTCCATACTTGTGGAGCCAAAGGGTGTTTTCATATTTGAGAGGGCCCCGAGATCACTCACCTGATTTTGATAGAGGACCACCTGGGGCATAATATTAACGCGGGTAGCTCATCTGAAACTTGGCAATAATCTCATAAATCACGGATTTGTCAAAATTGTGCTTTCCGGAAATGACCCTCCGAATGACGGGTGAGCCTTCTTTCGATCGCCATAGCACCTAAACAAAGACACTTACGGAAATTAATTACCACTCAAAAGAAAGCTTAACTTATTCGCTACAAGATTTAGCTAAACTGAAGTTGATTACACTAAAAACATTTTCAGTAGGATCGTAAATACAAAGTTATATCAAATTTTGTGAAAAATCTAGGGTTGTAATACAACAAAAATAAAATAAAATATATGGACTCGAAGGGTACGCAGTATAACAAAAATTCTTTTTCTCAACTTTGGCATGCCAATTTCCTATGTAAAATGGAACTCTAAGACATTTTATCTGTATCCATTTTTGCATTTGGGGCAAATTTTTACTATGCAAATCGCACTTTTATATTGCACCCTTATCGAATAAATCTTAAATGAGAACGCAGTGTCCGGTTGGTCCTGTGTATTGCATCATGCACCAATATGAGTTCCAAATGACTAGTGTGGTAAGCTCTTTCTGATCAGTTGGTTCATCAGGCACTACATCACAGTGTCACAGCCTCTACGTTGGCCTAGAACGTGGGCCATCATGTTCCTTCTTAGACCTGAACAGGGCATGGTCTCCCCGTGGTGGGCCCGAGCCCGGATGAACCCGTCTCTGGCCTGCTGCCCCACCACTGCTGCCGCAGCCTCTGTCACCTGCTTCACGACTCTTTTGGTGCTCTTGAGTGTGGATAAGAACTCCGGAACCTCGTACGGCTTGACCAGGATCTCCTGGATCTGATCCCCGGGCAGTTGAACAGGTGAATGCCGGCTCGTGCACCTGGCCAGGCTGCCAGCTGATCAGTGTCTGCAAGCTGGTGGCTGACCAAATTTTAGCTTGGGGGTGATGCGAGTCTTACACTGGTGTCCCCATACTCCTCGCCAGCCCTCAGCTTCAAAATCTGGGTCACGGCGATCCTGCGGTCGTCCTCACTCTGACTCGCCATCACGGGGGAACATTCTGAGTGTGCGAACCATTTTTCTTTCCCC
>JACEEZ010003901.1:27075-47604 GCA_016584305.1 Chionoecetes opilio | reverse complement strand
AATTATTTTTTTTTTTTTTCCAGATGAACACCGAACTTCCTTTGGTGGACGAAACTATTTTTTTCTGGTGATTTTTTGATGTGTTTTTTGAATTAATCTGCTACTCTTTTCCCTGTCGCAAATCTTTTTTTTTTTTTTGGAAATACTTTGGGGAACTCTCCTTCCGGCTTTGACTGAAATGAACTAGCGCCTGTATTGTTTTGTTTATTGTACTTCACATCTGTAAAGGTTCCAGCGTGCCCTCAGTCTTGGTTAACCCACACGGCCGCTATAAAATTTTGAGGTGCCTCAAAAAATTCTAAGTCCATTTTAGTTAGGTTAGGTTAGGTATACTTTTGGGGTTTTAAGGTTAGGTATACTTTGTGGTTAAGGTTAGGTTAGGTTAGGTATACTTTGTGGTTAAGGTTAGGTTAGGTATACTTTGTGGTTAAGGTTAGGTTAGGTTAGATTTTTACATTAGTGACTTTTGATGATTTTTTTGGGAGCCATAAATCACTTATATTTGCTTCACCCACCCAAAACCCTGTATTCCCCCGCCAGTCCCCAGGCTTGTTGCTATAGGGGAACAAGAAAAGATAGGGGTAAAGGGACTTCTTCCAAAGTTTTCCCAAAAAAACAAAAACTAACCTTAACTTATAAAAAAAAAAAAAAAAAAAAAAAAAAAAAAAAAAAAAAAAAAAAAATGCGACATAAACGGTTAGCAGATTAATTCAAAACATCACAAACTCACCAAAAAAATAGTTTCGTCCCCCAAAGGGGAACATCGGTGTTCAACTGGAATAATACCACAAGCACCTAGGAAAATTGTAGGCCGGAAAAACTAGTCGGTGTCTCTGAAAACGCCCGCGAAGTCCTCGCCCTTAAAACCAAAAATTTAAAAAGCCCCCCAAACAAACAAAATACCAATAATACCAAAAAAAAAAAACCAAATTTTACGAAAGGAAAAACGATTTAGTGTCTCAAAAAAATGACCGCCAGTCCCGTCCTTTTTAAACCAAAAATTTTACCGACGAGATAAACACGTACTTTTAAATGCCTCTTAAAGTGGCACATAAAAGTCTGTAGTGATCTACCATCCCCTTATATATGGGCCGGGGGGCGAATTAGTGCAGGGGGCACTGTAGTGTTTTTTGAGGGTAGGGGTTTACAGTAATCCTTCCCTTCCCCCCCCTTGCCCCACCCAGAACAAGGTCATTTAACCCCTGGATCAGGGGTTTCCAACAGGGGTTTTGCTGCCTCAAAACAAAAACCACACAGCTGTACCACCCTGTTCAACCCGCAACGTCGCGGCAAACCACTAGTGGAGGTAAAAGGGCAAGAAAAAGGATAAAGGGTTTTGGGGTCCCCGCCGCCACGCCATTGTCCTTTTTCTTCTTTTTTGTATTACAGGGGGGCCGGGTTCTTCATGGGCCTAGCCCTAAGATGGGAAATTCATTTGGGTTTCTATATGGAAAAGTTTTTGTTTTTTTGTGGGGGGGTTTAAAAGGGGCCGTGTAGGCGGGGTTTGCCACACCCTCTAGGGGGCCCCAAAGGGTTTGCATATGCGAGGGGTTAGCAGGTTAGACCCTGTGCATTTGGGGCCCGTTTTGTGTAGGGGGTCCTGGTGGGGGTTTGAAAAATTTTAAAAGGCCCAAAAGCCGGGGTCTGGAGAGCCACCCAGGAGGTCAGCTAGATTTTGGCCTGCGGGGGGAGGAGGGGGGGGATGGGTGATTGGGAGGGGCCGGCGGGGGGGTGGTGACGAGGACATTGCGGGGGGGGTGTTCAGGTGTGTCCGGGTATGTGGGGCCCCAGGGGCAGTGGGGTCAGGCTGTCAGGGCCAGTTTTTGTGTAGGTGGGCGTTGAGGGGGGTTTGTGGCCAACCCGGAGTCTGGTGACTGCGGTGCCCAAAGGGCAGGGGCGGGGGGAGTGGGTCCACCAGTGGTGTCGTTGTCATGTCGTTACGTCCAAGTGGAATTGTACTGAAAGGCGTCAGTCATTTCATTTTTCCCATGTGGGTTTTGATGTAGTCTAAAGGGTTTAGCCCAGGGGAAATCATTCAGGTCTGGGGTCATGTCTAGGGGAGAGGGGAGGGAGTGTCCCTTTCCCTGCCCCCCCTGTGGGCCCAACAGTTTTCCCCCCTGACCCCCAAATGTGGGGGGGAAAACCCACTAAAGGGTGGAGCCCATGGCCAGAGGAGGATAATTTAAAGCAAGGGGTGGGGGATGTGAAAAAAAAGGGCATGGTGAGTGATAGGGCGGGGACGTGGGAAAAGTTGGGGGGCCCTGTGAGGGGGGGGCCCAGGGGAAAATGGTTACAGCACAGGAGGGGGGCACGGTGGGGGCATTTTTGATTGCCCTCCCTGAGGGCCCAAAAAATTCGGCCGCCCGGGAAATGGAGGCAGTGGGGGGGCAACCTCCAGGCGGGGGCAAGTGACCTGGCCGGGTTTGAACAGGGCCGCCCCTTTTACGGGACGGGGGGGGCTGGCGGGACGGGACCCGGTCAGTGTAAATGTGGGGGGAGTTATTTTAACGGGTGTGTGGGAGGGAGTAAAAAAGGTACCTCCCCCTTCCCCGGACAGGCAGCCTTGGACCATGGTGTAGGGGTGTGAAGGGAGGAAAATTTTAGAGAAGAGAGGGGGAAAAACCCAAGGGCCCAGGGGAGGGGGTTTCTTCCCCAAGTGCAAAAGGGGGGGGGAGTCCCCCGGGATAGAAGAAAAGGAAGGGAAAGGGGGTTTCGCTCTAAAAAAGGGTTGGGTTTGGGATAGGCAGGGGGCCATGAAGGGGTTTCCCTACCGTGTGGAGGAGGAGGGAGTGGGGGGCAGGCAGCTAGGGGGGGAGGAAAATTTTGGGGTGTAGGTGCGGACAAGGGGGTGGAGCGTCGGTGTGACGGGGAAAGGGGGGGGGAGGTTTCCCTGCCTAAAGGGGCTGGGGGACTGGGGGGGGCCCCTAAAGGGCCCCCCAAAAGTTTAAAACAAAGGGCATTATTCTGGTTTTACTTTAAACTTTGGAGGAGGGAAGGTGGGCCGCACCATAAACCTCACACCCCGTAGTCAAAAGCGGCTACGGATTTTAAGTGCTATAAAAAATGAAGGGGGGGTTTTTCCCTGTCCGCCCCCCCACTTAAACCCCGGAAAGGGGATTTTCTTTAATTTAACCCTTGAGGCACGGGGTTCACCAGGTACTGTATGTGGGGGCCCCCGGGTTGGGCGGGGGCCATCCAACAAAAAACCAAAGGGAAAATTTTTCGGGGGTTTTAAAGGGAAAATTGGGGACCCATTAATGGTGACCATTGGGATTTTTGGGAATACGCCTTCGGGTGAAGCACAGAAGGCTAAAACTTCTGGGCATTCACCGCAGGCCCCAAAGGGGGGGGAGGCCCAATGAGTGGAGGGCATAAACCCCACGTTAAAGTGGTCTTGAGCCTCCGGGAAGTGGGAGCAGAGCAAAGGGGGGAGAGTTTGTCATCAGAAATAGATGATTGAGTGTGTCAGGAGAGCGGGGAAAGTCTAAAAGGGCAAAATTTTTGAAGGGGACAGGATGAGGGGAAAACCCCTGGGGGACCCTCTGGTGCCCGGGTAAGCCGGGAAGGGGTGTTCCCGATCACCAGGAGAAGGCCCTGGAAAAAGGGAAAGTTTTAAAAACCTTTTGGAGGGGGGACCATGCAGTCCAAGGCGGGAAAGTTTTCCAATGTGGCATTATGGGAGGGGGTTAAAAAAGCTGTTTGGGGGTTTCAAAAAAGGCCCTATTAGTGTGAATTTTTTTTGTGGGAAAATCCTTCCTGTATGTGGGCTCCAGCTGGGGGCAGGGCTCCGGGTGAAAAGGTGGGGACAAAACCCCCGAACATTTTTGAGGGAAAAAGGGTGTTTGTTTTCCCAAACCCCCATGTAAACCCTACACCGAAACTATTTTTTTCTATACCTTACTGAGATTGAGGGGAAGGCAATGGGCCTATGGAGGAAAAACCTCAGACGGAGCCTTGCCGGGTTAAGAAGGAATTGTGATGGCATGACGCCCACAAAAGGGGGAAACGCCCCCGACAGCCACCCGGGCTTTTGAGGACGTCCAGGAGGGGTGGCCAGAGCCCCCGGGGAGGCGGCGAAAAAAACTGGGTTCGGGACTTTGGGCCCCGGTCCCACGGCCCCCCCAGCGGACAGTGGGTGAAAAGCCGAGGAAAGCCCCCGGGGGGGTTTAACCCCAGTGCAAAATTGTATGGCCGGTGGTGAAGGGGGTAACACAGGTGGGGGTAGGGGGCCCCCTGGAGGCCGAGTTTAGTGTGAAGGGGGGAGGCAAGGGGCCTGATTTTTCGGCATCGTGGACGAGGGGGGACCGTTATTATTTAAGGGGAAAAAAAAAGGGGGGGCTGGGGGGACCATCTTCCTGAAAAAAAACCAACCCCCGGGGGGATGAGGAGGGGGAAGGACGGGGAAAGCAAAAAAGGGGGCCCCTTTTGAAGAACGTTTTCTCACAAGAATAACACTTTTGCATGGGGGCCCCCAAAAAACGGAAGCACACGGAGAAAGGGGAAAAATGGGGTTTTTTTAACCCCCGCAGAAAAGGCGGGGCTTTTTGGGCCAAAGGGCTCCCGCACATTTTCCGGGGCCCCACCAGGGGACCCGGAAAGAGGGGGAAAGGGGGGGGAAGTGATTAGATGAAAGGGTTTGGGCCCCACGTCCACCCGGGTGGGCCGGGAGGTATTGAATTATATCCGATAAGGGAGGGTAATGGGGAGGGGTTTGTGAATTTAATTCTGATTTTAAAAAAAGCCCCAGTCTCCTTTGGTGGGAAAGGAAACCAAAAGGGGGTCTGGGTGAAAGGGGGGGGGGGGGTGGTGGGGAAATGAAGGGGGGGGGAAATTTCAACAGGGAAAATGGGCCCCTCCCCAAAATTTAAAGGGGCCCTTTGAAGTGGTGAGGAGGAGGGGGCCATTACCCAGGCAAGGTCCCAAGGGGGAGGGGTTCCCCGAAACTGGATCAGTCCTGGTAGGGGGGCCAGTTTGGGGTAAGGGGGAGATAAAGAAGCACTGTCCGCCAGAAAAACCGGAGAGTGAAACCCGCCCCCAGCGGTTTCTCCCGGTTTCCCGGGGGGGGCCCGGTTTTCCCCGAGGTCCCGGGTGGGCATTAAAAAACCCCCCATTATTAAAGCTGGGGAGGAAAGCTGAAGAACAAGTTTCTGGAATTCCTGAAGGGTTTTTTTTAAACATGGATTTTATATCAAAGAATCTGAAAGGGGGCCCTGAATCAAAAAGGGAAAATTTAAAACCCCCGGTGCTCCAGGCCCCCTCCAGGGAAAGGAGTGATAGTGAGAGGGCTAAAAAGAGGGGGGCGGGGGGGCCCGCAAAGCAGGCCGCCTCCTGCCCCCGCCGGTCCCCCGGGCCATCCTGTGGAAGCATAGTTGGGAAAAGGGGGGGGAGAAAAGGGGTCCCCGGAGCCCCGTCTCAAAAGACCCAAAAACTAGAGGAGTTTTTTTATTTAGGGGCGTGGTTTTTTAAAAACTGGAAATTTCCCGGTTTCAAAACCGGGCGTTCCAGAAGATAAATGGGGGGGGATAAAACCACCGCCCCTGAGGGGACCCTTTAAAGGGAAAGGTTAAAAGGGGGCCCGGCAGGCATCGAAAGAGGCCCGTCCCTGAGGCCCGGGGAAACCCGAAATAAAGGGGATTAAAAAATTAAGTGCAATGGGTGCAAATTCCCCCTTTAAAGAAGGCTGGCCTGCAAAACCCCCAAGCATTCGGGGCCTGAGAAGGAGGAAGGGGGGGGCAAGGTTTCACTGCCCAGTGGGGGGCAGGGGCTGTTTTAGCTGCTGGCAGTTGGGCAGGCGCTGAGGTGGAAGGGGAGGGAAAAGGGAAAAGGTCGGGGTGGGGGGGTTTGGGGTAAAGGGGGTTTGGGGGGTGGGAAAATCACCCCCATACCTCCCTATAGGGCCTTTCCGGCAGGGAAAAGGGGCCTGTGCCTATATTTAAGGGTTGGGGGATGTTACGGGTGCCCCCCCGGGGGGCTGTTGGGGCTTTGGGGGGTTTTGGGGGAAGGGGACCCCCTGATAGTGGGGGGGACGGGGGGGGGTGACGCAGCCAGCAGCCAGCGGACAACGTAATGGAGGGGCTAAAAAGGGGTGGCAGGGGGGAGGCCTTGGATTTGGGGTGACAGGGGGGGGGGGAGGGCCCGGGAAAAAGGGTGGCACGGAAGGTGGCGAGTAGGGGGGGACGGCCCCCCGTAAAAGGGGGCCCCCTTGGACGGAAAGGGCCCGGGTTGGGTGCCCCCCAGCTTTTCCCCTTCACATCCGAGATTTGGGAAAAGGGGGGCTCATGTTGAAGGAGTTGCACCTGCATCGCCCGGAGGTAAAACCGGGGGACTGCCTATAAAGGGGGGGCGGTGGTCATCACCACAAAAAAAAAAGGGATTTCACCGGCCCCGGGGACACCCCTCTGCAACATGAAAACCGCGCAGTTAATGCAGCGGATCTTCATGTTTTTTCCCCCCGGGGGGCATTACCATGGCCAAAAAAGGGGGGCAGCGGGTGCACCGGAGGGCAGGGGGGTGTGGGGCCCGGGCCCAGTACACCCGGCCCTTGTCTAGAGAGACCCGGGGCCGGAAGGGGGGGGGGGCCCCGAAACTTGACCCCGTTTGCCATGGTTTTTTCCCCCGACTCACCCTCCCGGAGGGAGTCGGGGGTCTTTAAAGGGGACTAAACAATTACTGAAGGGGGGGCCGTCAAACAGCACCCGCCCGAATCTCGTCATTTTTTTCTTTCGGGGGAAAAAGGGAAATTCTCCCGAAAAATGTAGGGCGGGTCGTCGTCCGATCAACCCAGCACTTTAAGGGGCCCCCTCCCCCCGCGTTGTGACAGACTCTGGGGGGTGGGCAAAGGGTTTTCAAGGTTGGCCACCTCGAACTTAAAACCTCTGGCCCCCCCCGGGGATGGTTAGAGTGCTTAAAACACAAATTTCTTTTTTAAAAAAGGAATCAAAAAATGCCCCCCCCGGACCCCCTTCCCGGGGTTGTAAAAGATCTGACCCCCCAGCCCGACCAAAGATGATGAGGCGATTAGGGGTTTGGGAAAGGGAGAGAGCAGCGGATTCCCAAAACAGCAGAAGGGGGTGGTGATAGCCCTCGCGTGGGGGGGAGGAGGCAGTGATGGAGGCGAAGGAGCGTGCAAGCTTGCAGGATTTTTCAGGCCCGGTGGCTCCACCCCCCGGGGGGAAGGCGAGCGGGAACCCCCTTGGGGGCAAATTGAAGTGGGGGGGCCCATGTCCACGGCCCGGGCCGGGGTGGCGGCCCCGGCCCTCGTCAGGGCCCCCCGGGATCAATCCGGGAATAGGGGAACCAGGGCACATAAAATACACCGAACCACACAGCAAAAATCAGGGACAAAAAAAACAACCCAAAATGTTGTGTCTGGTTATGAAGCGATAGTACGGTTATACTTTGGTGGAGGAGCTGGAGCACAAAGTCTTAAACACCACCCCCGGTAGCTCAAAGAGTCGTTATATGGAAAAATGTCTCCTGCAGGTCATCAAAAAAACTTGGGTTTTTGTTGTTCCTATTTCTTTCTGAACATTACGGGTTTTTTGTAATATGTCACAACATTTTTTAAAATACATTTCAACTAAAGAAAAAAATTCTATTTGTATAAAACTAGTGCATTTTCCCAATTTTTTGTGTCTTATTTAAAAAACCCCAAAAAGGAAACACTAAAAAAAAAAAAAGAGAAAAGAAATTTTTGATAAGTAATATTGAACAGGAAGAGAGTGCCACCCCCGCCACCCCTTTCATGGCTAACGAAAAAAATCTAATAAGGAAACTTTTTTCAGGTATTAATCCTCCCCACCATAAGGGGGTAAGCCGAAAGTTTTTTTCTTTAAAATGTAGTTATTAAAACTTTTATAAACACTTGTACCCAAAACTAAACTTTTGCTTGAGATTCCGTAGATAACAGTAAAAAATCGCCAGGACCTTTTTTTTTTTGTTTACAAGCTTGGTGGGGGTTTAAAAATTTTCATTTCTACAAACCATGATTTCAGGGAAAATTAGAAGGGGCCCATTTTTGGAAAGGGCTGTGTCATTTTGTGTCCCTTTTCTTTGGGCTAGTAAAAGGCTATAAATAACAAAAAGACAAAAAAAATCTACAAATTTGGGTACCAACATAGAGTCGCCATTAGTGTTTTTTTTACTGAGTGCCGTACCCTTTTCTCGTCGCCCGAAGAAAAAAAAAGCGTAGTGAAATTTTGGGAAAACCCTCTTTAAAATTTTCCTTTTCAGCTAAAAAAGCCAAAAAAACAACGCCGAAACAGGGTAGATTTCGTCTGCCCCTTTCAGTCAAAGAATAAACACTGTGATTATCTTCAGTGGGACATAAAAAAACGTATTTAAAGCTATAAATTTTGTAAATTTGGCAACCCCCGGCGACCCTGACTGCAGGTGGCGACTTTCACTGTTATCTACGGTAGTACTTTGGGGTTTTTACAGGTCTATAGCTAGTCTGACAGGGGGGGCCTTTTCGAACCCCATCAAAAGGAACTGGCCAAGGGCAAACAAAAAATGGGAACATAAAGCCCGCTTGTTGCCACCCCATAAAAATTAAGACAGAAGGAGAATAAAAAAAAAAAGAGGGGTAGGCCAAATTTTAGTTCGGGAGGTGTTCTTTTTATCTTCTTTTGAAAGTTTTTAAGTCTTAGGAAAGGGGAAAAAAATAGAAACAGGAAGGATTTCCCCAGAGTTTACCAGTGAAAGGGAGCAAGAGTAAAGATACTGATTTCCCTTTTGCATTAGGAAGATGGACAAATGGGGGATGAGAAGAGTAGAAAGTCTTGTGCACGGGCCGCGGGGGGGGTTATGCAGTTAACAAGTTCGAAAGCAGGAGCATGAAAATAACGGAAAAGAGCGGAGAAGCAACATGGGGCGGGATTTTAAAGTTTTGCAGACAGTCAGTGAGGAAGGGATTTATGAGAGAAAAGCTTTTGACTCACCCTGTTTAGGAATTTTGTATGATGGATCCTCCCCAAACATGTGGGGGACATACTCCATACTGGCGGAAGGCCCCTGTAGAGAAAAAGCAATTGGGAGGGAGAAAAAAAAGGACGCAGATGCCACAGAAACCTAACTTCTTAGAACGTTTTAGCAAGAGATGAGATGTGAGATTTCCAGTTCAGTTTTTAGTAAAGGATAGCCTAGAATGTTGATTGTAGAAGAACATTTGGGTCATTGAAGAAAGGGAATATTATCTTTTTAGGTTTTGTCGAGAGTAGGTGAAGAAATTGGATTTTTTAGGGGATGAACAAAACAAGGTTTTTCTTTGCCACAACAGAAATAAAAGAAAGATCGAAGGAGGCGCTCGGGTATCTCTCCGGAATCACTTTTTTCCCGTTTAGTTGGACTTAAAAACGACGTTTAAAAACGCAGGGTAGAATCATCAGCGTAGGAGTGGATAGGGTTTTTTGGTTAGACTTAGAAGATATTAAGGAATAATAAAAGGAGGGGTGATGGGAACAGAACCCTGGGGAAACCCCCTATTGATAAAAGGGAAAGAAAATGTCCGTCTACAGTAGCTCAATAGAACGGTTTAAAAAGGAAACTTAAAGATAAAGGGTAAGAGAGAAGGATAAAAAACCGAATGAGGGTATTTTGGAAAATTAAAGTTTTGTGCCAGACTCTTCAAAACTTTTGATATGTCAAGGGCAACAGAAAAAGTTTCACCGAAACCCCTAAAGGAGGAGACCAAGATTCAGTTAGGAAAAGCTAAAGATCGCCAGAGACCCCCTTTTAGGAAACCTTTACTGACGATCAGATAGAAGATTGGAGCAAAGTGAGCGCCCCCCCCCCTTTATGGGCTTATTTATGAGGTTTTAATTCAAGGGGGCTCCACATTCTGGCTAATACCCCTGCCACCCCCCCACAATAAGGGGGGAAAAAAAAGGGTTATAAGTTTTAAGGGGAAAGGGTCAGAACTAATGGGTGAAAAAGATAACAACTCGTTATTTTTTTCCTTTTAGTATTTTTGGGTCGTTTTATGAAAACCCCGTAATTACTTCCCCACCCTTCCCTTACCAAAACCCCTTAAACTATTTCTCCATTAAAACTATGCTTAATGCTAACCACATCGACAGGGACGCTAGTATTAGCTCGTGTCACGAAGTAATCGTATGTACACTCTCTAAACCTAAAAATAATTTCCCGTACGGGAAAGTTGTTGGGGGAGTCAAGTATCAATGCCCAACACTCCGCTATAAACTAATTTTTAGCTGTAATCCTGGTTTCACTCAAAAGCGTTCACAGGGGTTCTCCCCAGCTCACCCACTGCCTCCCCAGCCGTCTTTTCCACGCCCCTGGGACCCTATGAAAAACACCTTTCCATTTGTTCCATGTTAACAGATAATCAATGAACACCTTTTTACATCTCTCCCCAAAACCCTTGTCCCTGAACAACCTTTTCCAAGGTTTTGAAACCACCCCTCCCCTTCCGTCCTTGTCCTGGACCGCTACAAAAACTAATAGGGCCCTTTCCTCCCTCCTTGCCTTAAGCGGTATACCGGGGGACCCCGGAGCGGGCCGGGGGATCGCCCGTGAGTACCCAAAAGGGGGATTTAAAACCCACTCCTCTCCCCGTAAATTTTACCTACCTAATTAATGTTTATCAGAAATAAAAGATATCTGTTTTTTGGGAATGTTTTTTTCTATAATATTTTCAAAAAAAAACCGGGAAAACACACAAAGAAAATCCCCATTATGAGACTTTAAAGAAATATTTTAAAACTTAAACTCTTCGCCATTTAATTTTTTGTCGCAAACTTTTTACATGGAGAATACGATAGAACGGATTTTTAATTAGCTTTCCATGATATATTTCGTTTAGGATAAATAAATTTAGCGGCATGCAAAAATTGTTATTGTTTTTAAAAATGTTTTTAAAAATTTTTTTAAAAAAATATATTATTTAGGAAATTACCCGTTTTTATATTTTTTTATTAGTTAACTTTATTTATGCATGCCCTAATCTTTATCACTAAACGAAATATATCAAGGAAAGCAAATTAACTCCGCTTGTATTGAATTCTCCATGATATGTTTGCGAGCAAAATAAAATGGGGAAGAGTTAAGTTTGCATATTTTTGAAATCTATAATGGTTTTTTTTGTGGGTTTTGGGTTTTTTTTATTTGAAAATTTTATGAACAAAATAAAGATAACAGTATATCTTTTACATGATAAACATTATATTGTAGGTAAACTTGTACAGGGGGCAGAGCGGGTGTATCCTTTTGGTGTGACGTCACGGGCGATCCACCCGGGCCTTTTCATTCGGTGGCCCCGCATCACACGTCGTTTCGTCGGGCTGTTTTGTCGGAACTTGCCATTTGGTTGGACTGTTTGGTTTGAACTTTAGGGTCATTTTCCGAACATGTTCGTGAAATGGTTTTGTGAAATTTATCAAAATGTTTCACATTTCGTCGAACATACTCTGCGGTCAAAAAAAGTCATGCTTTTTTTGTAAGTTATAAAAAAGGGGTTAGCAATTTATTAAGCATTGGGAAAAGAAACCTCATATAAACTTACAGTAAAATGAAAACATATCAGCTTTTTAATTATAATGATAGACTTTTTTTTTTATTATAAAATTTAATATTTTGTGAAGATTTTCAGAAAATGAATTTATTTGATGTTGTGTTTACATTTCGAAAAAGATTACTGAGAATTATAAATATGAGATCTAGAAATCACGGGGAGAGAAGGAAATGATGCTGGGTTTTGACTGAAAGGGATGTGAAATGAATGAGGTGGTTGAAAGGGGCAGGAAGAGAATGGATGTTTTTGCTGCTGGGACTTGTGGGGGAACAAAAAGGGCGATGATTGGACTAAAGGTTTGGAAAGAATGTGTGTATGGCAAATAGCAATAAAACTGCACGCTTGGTTTTGTAGTTTTTTTTTTCTTCTGTTTTCCCCCTTTTGTGTTTTTTTTTATCCTACAGGAGCAGCCGGTTCAAAGGCCGGCCTATGAAGAAAAGGCACCCGTAAAATCAAAATCGGTAAAAATGGACAAGGACGCGGGTCCTTTTTTTAGAACCCGACTAGCACATACCCCTAACCACCACCCGGGGGGCTACGTGGGTTAGGCGGCGAAAGGCGGCCACCAGCGGGGACTTTTCCTCCGAGGCCCCCGTAGTGCCCCTGGGGATTTCGAGAGGAAAAATTTATTATCTTAAAAAACAAATTTTCAGAATTTGAAAAATGTATTTCCTTTTTTGTGTAAAAATTCACACAAAAAGTAAAATTTCAAAGCCTTCGTCAAAAAGATGAAAATGTGTTTCATACAAACACTGTTCTTTTATAAAAAAGGGCTATCCCTTTCTTCGTTTATCAAAATTTACTTTTGTGAAATTTTGGAATACAACACTGATTATGTACCAATACACTAATATCATGATAAATTTTTTATAAGTCTTAAAATGACGGTTCTTTTTAAAGCATTTATTTATATTGCGACGTTGCATTTTTATTCCGCATTTTTACCAAGACCACATTTTCTTGGTATAACGTACGGCTAATAACTTTTAGCTCAAAAGGTAATGAGTTTAAAATGATAAAAATATAATAAAAATTTGGGCAAATGTGATTTGGTTCGGTTAGACATATACAGAGAAAATTATGAGAAGAGTGATTAATATCCCCTCATTTCATATGCCCGGGGAGTGTGCGAGCAAGATATCGGATTATCGGTGAGTAATAATTTTCCTCCCCTTTTAAATTTATTTTATAATAAGTAAGTATAGTTTAAGGGAAGAGTGCCAATATAGAAAAGTGTGTAGAGGACAAAGTATTGCGCATCATAGTTGTCAGTTGTTCGTAAACAAGTTTTATTTGAATAGCGCCGCGGCTCCCTGATAACAAATCAACTCCCCTGCCTGTGATAGCATCATGGGACATCACCAGGGCTCATAGTGTTCCCCAAAGGATCCTCGCACCCTTAAAACAACAACAGCAGCATCATAGTGCCGCGGCTAGCCATCGGCTAGCCAGCCAACTGTAACCTGGCTGTGATTTATCCTGCTGTACTTCACCGTCCAGCCCTTTCGGCCGTAAGTAATTTAGGCCGTGGAACTGGCAACATACGGCATATTATTAATTGATACGACCTAAAAAACCAAATTTAATCAAATCACACTGCTGATCACACTGGGGTGCAGTCAGTTCGTCACAAGTTGTTTCGTACACCAAAAAGTTTTGGTAGTCTATATGAAACCATAGTCGTTTCTTTACACTCAGCTTGAACTTAAACAAATCTGTGTACGAAACCCCCTGTAACCACCACACTTCATCAAGATTCACTTTTACAGCTATTGCCTACAGATTGTTTCGATAAATTAGACTTGATGAATGGAATTTTGTGTTTGTAATGAAAGGCTGTGTGGTGTGATATGTGACTGGAGTGTGACCTGTAGATGTGTTAACCAGTGTGTGATTCTCTTGTGGATATTATTCTAGTGTTTGCCCATACTCCCCCTCTCCCACAAAACAAGCTTGGGGACCTGGGGGAATGCGGGATATTTGGCTGGGATACAAAATATGCGTCGCTACCACATAGTTTTTGATTTAAAGGGGTGTTGAAAAATTCCCTAGATCTAGGAAAATTCATTGGATTTCTCTGAGTCCAGAGATGTGTGAACCTGACGATCCTCACAGAATGATGACCGGAGTGTCGAGAATCCCCCCAACCCCCCGCTAGGAGGTTAGGTTATATTTGTTTAAGTTAGGTTATATTTGGGTAGGTTAGGTTAGATTAGATTAGATTTGGTTAAGTTAGGATAGGTTAGGTTAGGCTAGGTAGCTTAGTTGGTTTGTTTTGATTAGGTTAGGTTATCGGTGGTCAAACCCCCCGCTAGGTCAGGTTAATTTTGGTTAGGAAAATTTTCTCTAGATATAAGGAATTACCCTAGATTTAAGGAAATTTAAACCCCCCCTAAACAATACTCTTAAATTACGTGTTTCCGACGCATAATTTTTTTCCCCACCCGAAAACCCCGCATTCCCACAGTCCCCAAACCTTGTTTGGGGGAAGTGGGAGATTATGGGCAACACAGAATTTTACCTTATATTCTTTAGAACTCATTCTTTCCCCCGTTAAACTATTTATTTTACCATAATCAAACCATAAAGTTATTCGTACACTTTATATTTCTGCTATTATATTTTTTTAGTTAGCTACTGTGAGAGGTAGGGGGTTCACCGAAAAGGCGGGCACCGCTCAGGGATCGAACCCGAGACCTTTCCACTTGCCGGGCGACATGCTACCGTTACACTACGGTCGCCTCCCGGTGACAACCCACACTTTCTCTCCCCTAAGGCCCCCCAGAGCCAGTCCGGGGAATGTGTATCGCTTACTCGATCCTACTCACTGCGCCATGTTAGGGGTACGGAGTTTACTGAAAAGGCAGGCCCCACAGCTACTAATAATTAAATGTTGTATTCCTCCGCCATTCACACCCCACATATACAATTACCTGTAAGTGGAGGAAAACCTAAAAATTAATAGCCCTAAAGGTACTGAAATTTCCAGTTCCCGAAATTTTTGAAACATTGAAATATTACCGAAAAAACAACAACTTTGTTTTGAAATATCGTGGAATGTTCATGGAATTGTCGCTGAAAAGGAAATTTCACGGCAAAACACCAACTTAGAACTCGACGACGCAGAAATGTTCTTACCATTTAATTGTTTTATTTTATTTTTTTTATAAAGCTCTACCATTGCCGCAGACCAGATGCAGCATGGTGCTTGATACACTGCAGAGTGCTGATGGTTGTATGCATGACTTTTTATTCAAGGTACATTAAATTAGCTTTACTGAATATGTATTGCAAACAAGGGGTTTAGTTGTTTTTCAATAATAAATTGGGGAAAAAAGATTGGTTTTAGGGAACCCTCCTTATTGCGGAAAATAAAACCCTTTTGTGACTGTTATTTTATGTTTTTTATCACGAAGATATTTTTTAACCCTCAATCAGTCAGCACGTTCTTTTCCCTCAAAGAGCAGTAACTAACCTAACCTGAGTAATGCTTGAGTCTTTTTTTTTGCTTTAAAGTGGATGATTAACTTATTTTTTGCTCGGGCCATGAATTATGTTTACTTTAAAAAAAAAATGCTTATTATACTTCTATGAAACATAACACTTATGAATGCTTCTCGCAGATCCATCACATCATGGGGAGTCGTGACTTCGGTATGGGGAAACGTCCCCAAAAACTGAGGCGCTGGTGGCACTGGTTTGTCAAAATTACCAACGCTTGACCAGCAGGGATAAAAGTACCAAGGTGGTATGGGCGAACATCCCCTTTCAGAAGCAGGAAATGGTATGTATTGTGAATTAAATAATAATGATGGATATAGTATTCCTTTGATGGTTGTTTTATAATATTTTATTGTACAAGTGTGTTTGAATGTGTCAGGCTCTTAGAAGCTTAAAAAAAATGTAATGGCAATATTATTTCCATCATAATTTTACATTTTTTTTATAACTCTCTCTCTCTCTCTCTCCTCTCTTCTCTTCTCTTCTCTTCTCTCTCTCTCTGCCCGTCAGGTGACAAGGTTGGTAGAGACGTGAGTTCGAAAATGTGCAGCGTCCCTGTGCATTGGGTTCAGCGTTCGAGTCCGCCTAGTTCGTGCTGACGGCGGCGCTTTGTTATAGTCAATAACCTTGTAGTTGGTACTTGCAAGTGACTAGAATAGAAAATCTTATCTATCTTATCTCGCATTTTTCTCCCCCCCCCCCCCCCGAACCATGGGTGGTGTCTCAATGCAGATGAAGGCAGCAACAGCTATTGGTTTGAAGAAAGAATTTGTTCCCCTCAGACTTTTCGAGCACCTAATGGTTCATGTATATCCCAGATGCAGTATACCTTTGCTTGCACAGCTATGCTGTTATCGTTATAGGTAGGTAGGACTTGTGTGTCGAATTGATATAGAGCTTACATGTCATGTTTTTATCTATCATGATGCAACATTCGGTTACCAGGGTGCAATGGCAATTTGGGGTATCTTTTCAATCAGACACATCCTAACTACCTATAACGCCAACAATGCCTCTACATGTGAATGTATATTTCTTGTACTTTCCCTTTCCCGGAATCCCTTCGGAGCTTGTTTCTGTCATTGTGGGATCATTGCTAAGCATGTCTTCCTTTCTTCCCCTTAGCCACTGCAGCACACCTGTCTACATTTTGGACTTCCTGCCCCATGTCCCAACTCACTTTCTAAGTAATTTTTTATTTAATCTTCATGTAATGTGGAGCGCTTTAAGTGAACAAGGACTCAAGAAATGTACAACATCATGATGCACTTGTAAACCTACTCCCAACAGTATGGCCTTCACCTTTGAGAAACTGTAATACGGATTGTTTTTTTTTTTTCTCAGGTTTGGAAGAGTGTGTAAAAGATGGAAATTGAGAGAGAAAAAGAATAAGAGTTCCAGAAGAGTAAGTGAAGAGTTGTTTTTCACTAATGCTAACCCAACCCTTTCCACCAAAGGGGATAATATTGCTTCTATGATGTATGGGGGTAAGCACTAATGCTTGCCCAATCCTACCTTTCCTTTCTGTGCCTATAGTGTGTGGTGCCAAATCCATTGGAACCTGTGTTACTAACTCTGCACAAATTTCTCCTTTGTGACTCTAACCCTTTTAAGGGAAAAGCCACCTATTCACTGACAGAGATGGTTCTACAAACTTCTCAGTTAATGAAAGTAATCCTATACTAACATGTAATGATAAACTGAATGCATTTTGGTGAAATTTTGTTACATCACATATACCAGAAAAGTTTACAAGCAGTATTTTCGCCTTACCTTTATTATGAATTTGTGCTGGGATGCATTTTTGACTGACAATATGAGGGGCCACATTATATTAACCATTAACCATAAGCCATTTTGGTTCCTGACCCTTGGAGTAATAAATTTTTCTGGATTAAAAAAGATTTGCCCTAAATATGTACTACAGTATATATTCCATTATCTGTCCTCATTCACAGGGCATGTGGCTGTTGCCACATGTCTGTGTCATACAGTACCGTATGTCAAATTTCATGTACTTAAAAAATATTTTGTTGTGTGTCTGCTTTCAATATGATCAGTGTAGAAGTCATACAAAATATTGTAGAATTGATTCTGAACATCTTCAGCAGGGGGCGGCTTCGGTGTATTTCGCCGACTTCAGCTACAAAACCCTGACAGGCGAATGGAGGAGGCGGCAAGGGAGCAGATGCCAGATAGAGCAGAAGAGGCACAACAGTGCCGTGGAGCATCTGAGCAACACTCCTCAGGCTGGTGTTGGTCAGGAGAACAACACTTAAGCCTGATCACATCAATCATTGGAGGTATACCTCGCGGGGCAAATCGCCAAAGACGCTACAAAAATATACCTCGCTCAAGGGTGTCCGTGGTGCGCCCTGCGATCGACGTGCCGCCGTGCGGCAGGAGTTTTAAACCCGTCTGCTGGCCCACTCATTGATGCTTTAAATAACCTTGAATTAAATGTCTCATACCTGTTTATATTGAGCCAGACATGAAACCAAAAGATAAAGAATGAAATAATACAAGGACACGTTCATAAATAACATACAAATCGACAGAAATGTTTTAAAGACATACAAATATGCTGTCAAAACAAATAAATTTTCACGGATTTCAGGGCAGACACCGATAGAAAATAAGAGGCAGGGCCCCACAAAAAAAAAATTGTTCACATCAGGAACTGGGTGTATGTATACTTTACGCTTCATTCCATGCAAGGAAGCTAGAGACACGTTTTTGTAGCTTCCTTTTTCCGTGTTTGATGCAGTGTGGAGGGGGTTAGGGCTGTGTGGATGCCCTGGGAGGGGGGGGTGTGTGGGGGGGGGAAAGAGGAAGAGGGTGTTATAGTGACGCTGTGGGGGTGGTGGTGAGATGGTGTGAGACATGAAGAGGAGAAGGAGGGGGGATAAACCTGCGAAAGGAACTTTTTTTTTTTTTTTTTTTTTTTTTTTTCCCTTCTCTCAATTCATGTCTCACACCATCTCATCTCTCACCACTAGTCTGGTGGAAAAAGAGTTAGAACGACCTTGGAAAATGTCAAAGAAACCATGGAACACAAAGAAGACCAAGCAAGCAAGTCTTTGACATTTTCCGAGGTCGTTCTAACTCTTTTTCCACCAATAGTTTCCAACTCATCATTTAGAGCCTGCATGCCCAGATTGAGACAGCATTTTTTGGGGGTTCCCGTCTCCCATGCTATCTGGGTCATGGACTTGCCACCACTTACAAAGTGACTATATGCGTCTTCTTAACAATGGAAATTTATTTGTCAGGCAAAAAAGCATCTGTAGACCTGGGGGAGGGGTAGAGGAAGGTGGGGTGATGGGGAAATTTAGGCGCAAGGAGCAAAGATGGCAAGCCTCTCCCCTTCATACATATCTTAGGCAGCCTGAGCGATGTGGGGCACTGCGAGGACTAACCCCCCCGCCCAGTGAGATGTCCCGATATACGACAAACCCGAGAAATTTTAACACATCACTGAGAAGGGCAAAAAATCTGAAGACTTTCTTGTCCTAAGTTTTTTTTGCAGTAAATTATAGTATATATATTATAGTATAATATGTATAATAAATTTGCTATATATATATATATTTATAATTATTATATATATATATATATATATATATATATATATATATATATTATATTAAAATTTTATATAATATATATATATAATATTAAAATTATATATTATATATATTTATTTATTTACAGTGGAGTCAACCTAGCGCATCTGCCTTATGTTAAAAGGAAAGGCGTATGATATTATAGAGACAGGATGGTATGACAGCAAGTGGTATATGAAGGTGGATGGATAGGTACAGGAAGTAAAATAGGAAGGAAATCCCGCTAATTCGAGTGTTTGAAAAGGTTGACCAAAATATCTGGTTGATTTTATAGTTCATAATTTGTATGTTTTGTATGGCCTGCAAATGATTTAAATGTTGAAATGGATCTCTATTACAAATCTTCAATCTTCATTCATCTCGTTCTTCATGGCTGTTCCACCATGTAAAATCCAATACGGAATTTTTGTGTTAATAAAAAATAAAAAAAGTCCAAAGTGATTTGTGGTTCTCTTCTCATATTACTGGATAAAGACAAAAATATTTTGGCTTGTACTTAGAGCATATTGCATATTTAGTAATGTTTTATGGGGGTTGAACAGTCCCGGCCCGAACGAGAGTCATGATGAAGGTTGAGCGACGACCTTCGTTGACAGGAAGGGTACCATAAAAGGGATATTTTTCGGAACGAAGAGCAGCGACGTAGGTCAGCACAAGACACGGTCACCCTTTGTGTCTTTGACGACCGTCGTCGCTTTCTCTTCGTTCCGAAAAATATCACTTTTATGGTACCCCTTTTTCAGTCAACGAAGGTTGTCGCTCGCCCCTTTAGCATGACCCTCGTACGGGCCCATTAGTCTTTAGCGGCTAATGGTCTGTGCAACACCTCTAAAAACATTACTGTATCTGCAATATGCTTAGAAGTGTAACCGTAAATATTCCTCAATCGGTTAATACAACAGCGGCAAATCAGTGGAGGTACGACGGTGGAAAATCTCCACCGGCCGGGATTTGACGAGCATTCTTGAATATAGCCCATAATCGTTATCCTCTACACACACTTCTAGGTAAATATGCAGTTTCAACCAATACTCCCTTTTGACCAATACTCTTCTGACATAACTGGGGGGGCTACGCCCCCCAAGACCCCCTGTTAGTTACTAATGTAACACGGGCATTGATTACGTAACCTAACATCACTGGGGGGGGGGTTCGCCCTCCAGATCCCCATGTGTTATTTTTTCATCTCCGACAGCTTGTGTGTGGGTTAGAAATACTCCTTATGATAAGAACGAAACGTTCAAGGTACTTAAAACCACCGATTAGTTGTGTTTTATTGTATTGGTCTAAACTGCATTAAAAAAAAAAAAAAAAAAAAAAAAAACCTATGTATTTCACTGTTCCACCTACAGTATACATGCATTCCACGCACTAGTACACCGGTGCTCGAATGTCTCTTATCTTTGCCTCTCCGTAGCATTGATGAGAGGAGGATGCAGTCAGTTCGTACACAAGTTGTTTCGTACACCAGTAGATTCGATCATTCGTAGACCTACAAGTTGTTTCTTAGTCGATATGAAACTATAGTCGTTTCTTGCACTCAGGTCAGAGTTTAACTTGATGACTAGAGCTACGAAACGACGCACCAGGTATATATGTACGAAAAAACTCAAAATCAGTGTACGAAACAGCTAACAAAACCTGGGTACGAAACAACTTGTGTACGAAACTCCCTGTATTGCTAGTCCATCCGTATCCTTCACTTGACTCATTCTCTCCTCTCAAACCTTGTCTCCTATTCTCCTCCATCACTTCCCCCATCTTCTCTCCCATATCATCTTCTCTAACCTTCTAGCACAAACTCATTTCTTTTTTATTTCACTTTACTCATTCAGCACCTAAGGCATTCGCAGCATACTTCATTCACCCCTT